>CABFWB010001508.1:76678-96234 GCA_902151455.1 Timema bartmani
CCCCCCCCACCTACCCCCTCATTTTTAGGGTGGCTACAGCCTTGCGTTTTGGGATTGCTAAATTTATGATTACACCACTGGTTATAAGCCTTAATATACGCAACATATGAAGAACAGGACCTGCCACTTTTCACACTAAAGTCCTTCTCAGGTTGGTTGGCAAGTAATAAATGTAATTTTGTCAAATGCATTTCCAGGTTCTTGGGAAATAGTATTATTTGTATCTCTGACAATGATTTATTTTTGTATTATTAATTAAATTGAGATTCATTTAAATAGGCCTCATTTAATGTTTCCCCTATCTTATTTTTGCAATTGGTTTTTCATTCGGCCCCTAAGTACCCTAGATAATATTTTAAAAATCAATGTAAGTGATCCTTAGGAAAATTTAATTGAGAAGTCTTGCCTTAAGGTGAGTACTGCAAGGCCTTATGGAAATACTTCTATTAATAAAAGAGAATGTGTAAGTCATTATCAAGAATAGTTAGGTAAATCACTAAAAAGAGTGTGAAAGAAGAAAAGCTTGGTGGTAAAGGAAAATTGACACATTCCATGATCGACATGTTACATAACTACTTTGGTTTATCTTTATGTGCTATATACAGACAATGTTAAAAACATGATTAAAGCAATTTGAACTACTCTTTGCCATTTGTCTGCTCGTGATGACCAGCACCTTCATGGTCAATGTCCTGAAGGCAGTGATATTTGGTGTTCTTGCCAAAAATCTAAGTCAGTGGGTGATTTAGAAGCCTATAAACACCAATCCGGCCTACTTTTAGACATTTTTCATTAAAAAAATAATATATATAAGCGTCTCGTGGACCCAGAAATGCTTGAAAAGTGCTTACACGGGATGACCCAAAACTCAATCGGTGCAACTGTACAATTTGGAAAAGAATTCCTAAAGATACATTTTGTTGGCTTGACAGCAATGAAATTTAGTGTTTTTGATGCTGTGTGTCATATTAACAATGGTTCTCGGGTAGAACTGGAAGTATTGAAATTGTATCATAAAATATGATAAATACATTAAACTGTACGTCATATGTGCAGACAATCTTGGCATAAAGCTGGCAACAAAGCAATCCACGCCTGAATTTAAAAAAGAAAGACATCGCAGAGGAAAGAAGTTATATAATACAGTACTGGCAGTATAATACTGCTACTACTACTAAAACAACAACAACAACTAATAATGATAAAATCGTTTTTTATTAAAAAATAATTGCTATACCTTCTATGAAATATCTAATTTTATTCTTGCTATTTTTACTTTTAAATGCACTTTTCATTCAAAAGACAAAGCCTACGTAAAATTATTTAACAAAAAGTCAACTGAACTGAAAGAGTCCTTGTTGATGATTACAACGTCTCCAATTTTTTTCTATGGTACATACACTAAATCCTAAAACATTACTCTTATATGTTATAATACGAAATTTAAAACAACTCAATAAAATAATAAAATTCAAGTCACAATCACAAAATTGAACTAATCTACACTAAAATAAACCTTTGAAATATACTATATCTGCTTCAGTGGCTGAAATGAATGGTTGCACGCGCATTACCTTCTATAGATCCCCGCAAACCTGATTCTCCGGGTGAGTTAAGCGGATAGGTATCAGCTTTTCCTGAGCTTCTCTTGCCAAAAGGAACTGACACATTCATTTCACGCGCTTGCTAAAATTTTACTATCATACGCTTTAAAAAATGACCATTAAAACTTCAATTATACATCTGTTTTATGTAAAGGGATGTTTTATATACTTATTCAAAACCTTTTGGGATAGCTGAGCTTATTCTTCCTACCTTGACACTTCGCTAATGTTAAAAACACCACTCACTTTGCAAAGTAGTCATAGGAATAGTTGAAAGAACTTTTAATGTTTTCAATCAGCCAGCCATATTTCCTTCTGTTATTACCGACCTCGAGTAAAAACTTCAAGCTCTTTCATGAATTTGTTTTTTATGTTCATTAAGGTATTCCAACTGAAATATCTTTATTCCACATGGAATTTGTTTAAATACAAAGCAATATTTTATACAATTTTATCACAAACTTCCTTTGCTGATAAATTTAAATTATCATCATTCAGTCATCACCTTTTTCTATACGTATGTCCTTCTGCAAGAATCCCAATTATTTCCTATTGTTCATCGAACACAGAGGGTAGCTCATTTATAATTTTGATTATCCCCTTTTCGAAGTTGTCGATAGCAGCATGAATTCTCACTGGAAAATGCTATTTTCAAGCCATTTAACAAACAAAGCAGCCAGTGTTATCATTCCAGAGTAATATATATTTTCAAAACGCCTGCGTGTATAGTTTCAAAACATTTGAGAATATTGTCTTTGTAAGTTAAGACTGTATTATTCTCGATTGAAAATTCCATCCATTTTTTGAGGGTCAAGGTATTTTTTTTTATAGCATACATGCTCTAAAGCTGCTATCCTGTCTGTAGAGTGGGAGAAAAAGGCAGCAATCCCATTTAAACAGTGGCGTCGCGTCAGGGCAAGCACTGCTTGCCTTTACTTGAATATAAGTAATTATATTAGTTAATGTTTGAAAAATATTCTTCAAGCACCAATGTGCCTTAAAGAAATTTTCTCCCACATGCCAGTAATCGTAACATGCATGCAAGACATGCACTAGTTTATTATATGGTGTTTGAAAGTCTATATTTTTCCGTCTTTCGTCCCATAGCTCTCTCTACCTATTGTAGTTCTTATTTGTAACGTCATAGATTTAGGAGGGCGAGAAGGGGAAGAGCGGTGGTACTCTGGTAGAAATGCAAGCAACAAAATTGTAATTTCTCAACAACCGAGGCTATACCCCTCTCATTGATCTCTATAATATAATTGGATAGACATACACATACACGCTGCCAAGGACAAAAGCGTGACGCTCAAGTTTATTGTCTGCTACACTGTGGGGGGACAGATTTAACGGTTTCTTTCAATGTTCTTATGCGAATACATGTCTCTGATTCTAAGAATCGAGTAATTACTCAATTATCTTTAAAAAGAATCCTAGCCTGATCAAAGGACTACGTGCTGTTCTGCATCCATCGAAAATGGCCGATGGGACGTCACCGAGTAATATGGACATCCCCCCCCCCCTTCCAACCCCAAGCGACTAGAAACACTATATAAACCTGGCGGTTCTGAAGACCAAGTATTATTATTTTTCAACGCCTTCAGGAGAAGTCATGTCTTAAACATTTATAATCGACGCCGTCTGGAGAAGTCCTCTCCTGGACTTAGACATTTACAGGATGATTACGTATTTTGTTTATATTAATTCATCGATATTATTTTAATAGACTTGATCTATGGCTTGTTCAATTTTGAAATAAAGTAAAGTAATTTTTGGTATAAGCCGAAATAAGCAACGTAAATTATTTACTAAAAGTTTTTTTTAACTAAATTTTGTTATGAGACACCTAATTCTTTTTTCCGCCACTTGGGCGCTAGTGTCTGTGAAGTCAATTTAAAATTGACTGAGTTTTGCAGGCTAGGTAAATGTAAAATCCCTTTTTGATAATGTTTTCTATTTTGATTGTTATTTGAATTATATATTAAAGTAACGTAAAGTTTTAGCTGATTGATTGACTTAGACTTAATAATTTTCCAAAATATTTAATTGAAATTACTTGTGGTTTCACTATACTTTTTGTATGCCAATTTTCTTATCATTAACAAGTAGAAATCTTGTTAACGTCTTTTGTTGTGTCGACATTTAATAGTCCTGCGGGAGTTTGACTTAATGCCGGTAAGCCATACTCTCGTGTTTATTGAAATATCTGTGTGATATTATATTTAACTTTGGTATTTATTCTGTCTGTATTCAATGTAGTGAAGCAGACACCTTTGTAATCATTTTTGTAGTCAAATAAATATCTGACTAGATATTTATAAAGTAATGATTTGTTCTAATAGTCAAACGTTTAAGGTTGTGTTGTCAATATTCACTGTTGTGAAACTGACAGTGTAGTTTAGTTGAGTTGTTGTCTCTTCCAGACTGACCCAGTTGACTAAAGGATATGGTTCATGTTTGGAAACATTCGCATGATCAAACTGCGCTTTATTATTAACATGATTTTCAACATACCCCCGATGGATTTTCGAGGCCATGTAAATTATTGTTTCAATTGTTGTTATCTTGAATAAAAACATTCATATTGTTATTTAATTGTCGCTAATGTCTTACTTCTTTATAACTTGTTTGGATTACAACCCACTTTCCTTTTAGTCTAGTGTGGCCGTAGCTAAGAGGTAGTAGAGTGGGTGGGGGGAGGGGGGAGGAACTTTAGGTCTATTGCAACGAAAATAAAAGGTCTAGCATAAGACGTTGGACGCAATTTTATTATTTATTTCTATTATTTACTACTAAAAGAAATAAAATGTTAATACATAACAAAACACTTAAATTTCCCTATCAAAAGTTACGTTAATTCAAATTCAACATATACATTCTGATTTTGGGGAAGTGATTCGTGAAGGTGCGTCAATCAAAGGACGAAACAGGAAACTTTCACGTGAGTGGTTTTTTGGAACTCTGCCAAATAATGGAAATATAATATGTTGAGATCGTGGTTGGTATACTCTTCTTCCGAGGAAGCTCTTTACTGCTTTTGTTGCGGATTATTTTCAAACAAAATTCACTCAATTTTAATTATGTGTATGGATTCAACAACATGTGGTGGAAACTTAATCCTAAAATATTCGAACTTGAATTCAGTGTAGACCATGCTCGGGCCCTCTCAAATGGAAGGCGTTGGAAATTAAAATCCTATGTGGAGCAACAACTTATAAAAAAGGAACAAGAAGTACCTAGTTAAAAACTAAATGGAGAAGTGTAAGGAGATACTTTCAAGATTGTTAAGTTGAGTATGATTAGATTCCTAGCTACATATAGTTTGGCCTTACAGTCACCGAGAAGGAATTAACTATGAGAATGATGCTGAATGTGAATCAACGGGAAATAGAGGAATTTTTTTAGAATTAGTTCATTTGTTGGTGAAATACGATCCAGTGCTACATAAACATATTCTAAGAATCAAGATGGGGGGAAAAGTTTGCTAAATACTATATTTCCTCTAGTATTCAGAACGAGTTTATATAAATTTTGGAAGAAAAAGTAAGAAGCAAAGTTATTGCGCAAGTAAAATATCAAGTACTTTTCTATGAAAATCGACAGCACTCCTGATATTTCTCATCAGGATCAAACGAGCCAAGTTTGGCGCTACGTTATGGTCAATGAAAATAAAGTGAAGGTAGTGGAATTATTTGTTGATTTCACTGAAACAAAGGGTAAAACCACCGAGAATATTTCAACTATGATCTTGCAAATATTAACAAACGATGGAATTGATATTCTTATTGTATAGGACAAGCACACGATAATGCTGCTGTGATGGCTGGTCAACATAGTGGCATTAAGAGACGTATAAAGGAACTTAATAGAAAAGCAGAATTTGTCGCATGTACAGATCACACGCTGAATGTGGCGGGTGTACATGGAGCTTCTGTTGCTGAGAATTTTGTTACCTGTTTTTTGGAACTGTGGAGCGTTTGTTCACTTATTTTTTTTCTTCCTAGACCCATTGCTGGATATTCTGACTTTAGTCCTTGATCAAAGTGTCAAGCGCATAATATAAATTCGATGGAGTGCCAGGGAAGAAGCTGTGAGTGTTATAAAAGAAAATAAAAAATCTTTAATTCTTTAGAACAGCCAACCGTTGAAAAATAAAATACAGTTACCAGGTCAGATTTTGGCGTGCTGCTTGGTGAATTACAGTCGTTTCCCTATCTATACTTTCTTGGCCGGTGGGAATCCGTCCTTCTAGAAATTAAGAATACACAGCGCTACCTCCAAACAAAAAGATTAAATATACAACAATTTTAAATGAAACTCAAGGCTTAAAAAGGACTTTTAGCTGAAAATAGGGGCGAGCTAGTTAACAATTCAATAGCCTATGCCAAAGAAATTTGTGATGATCTTGGAATAGTCATGGAGTGTCAACGTCGATGTAGAAAGAAAAAACTGATGTCTGGTGAAGAATCACGAGATGCTAAATTGGCATACAAAATTGAGTTGAGGGGAGAAATGTTTTCTTCGCTGGACAGAGTGATCCAAGAAATTATTCTCAGATTTCAACAGCTTCATGTTCTTTTTGAGAAATATGCCTTCTTCACCCCGTCGAATCTATTGAATGACAAATACGAGTGTAAACCAAATAATGATTGCGATGATATTAATAAGGAAGAGTTCCTCGTTGAGAGAAAAATTCTTCAGAGTTATATTGCTATTGTTGCTACGCAAGATGAAACAGAGATGTGGAAGGAAGTTCCCCTTGAACATTTGCAGTTTATTCAAAAATATAATCTTGGGAACTCAGTTTCAAATATTGTTTGTGATACTACCACGAATTTTCCTCGTGATTACTGTTAGTGTTGCTACCTGTGAACGAAGTTTTTCTAAATTAAAATTGATCAATAATTGTTTAATATCTACAAAGAGTACCTTGGGGTTAAGAAATCTTGCTACACTGTCTATAAAACAGCAAATGACTGATGAAATAGATTTCAACAATATCCTCGACAATTTTACTAGCAGAAAAGCAATAAAAATAACATTGTAGAGTGTTGAAATTAAATTTTTCACATTTAGAAACAGCATGATGTCTTCTTTTTTGTTTCCCTCTACGTCGTTTTGACTTTTTGTCGAAGTATGTTGTGTGTTGAGATAGGTGGCTAACTCGGGGACCGCTCCAGGTGGCACGAACTTTAGCTACACCACTGGGTGGATGGAAAGGAGAAAAAAGAACTTTTTTCTAATATTTGATTTGGTAAACAATATTGTGGTTAACTGTAAGTGGAAAAAATAGAGCTTATATTGTTTTTATTGTTTATTATGTGGTGGTGAGGGGTTATAGACAGCGGTAGGCTGTAGGGATCTTATACATTTATGTAAAATAATTTTTTTAAACATGTATGTGCAATTCATTTGGTAAATGAATTTAAGTTTAAAACATTTTAAATAATAAATATTGCATCACAGATATATTGCGCAGTCAAACTTTCACCCCAAAAACACTTAAGAACAGGTGTCAAAGAATAGGCATATATTAGGCAGCTTAATAGAATGCTTGAAATACTGTGGTACTCATGAACTGGCACTAAGATAAAGACGCATCCAACTTTTTTACAAGTAATGCCATCACTTGGTAAGTTTAATTCAAAATTTTTATTCTTTATGTTTGAAGAGTTGCTTAGTGATTTTGTAATTCTAGTGATTTTTAACAATTGGGGAAACTTAAATGAATTTAATCTAATATGTTAACACTTGGTGAGAAAAAATCACTAACAATAACTAATTGCTTTAGATGAATATAATGGTGGCCCTATTACACTCCAGTGATCAAACATAGGAGCCAAAAAGCGCTAGTATCTCTCATTTTAGTACGTGCGCAATTTAAATATTGTAAAGAAGTTTGAACTACTTAACGTTTTCATTTTATGGTTTTGGTTAATATGGGGAGTAGATAAAATAATTAAGATAACCAAAAAAATAAGCTTATTGATAAAATACATATCAACTATATTAATTGTTTGCTCATGATTTTTAAGGTATTAAAATATTCTTGGTTATTCAATATAATATACAACGTGTATCTAAAACATTGCATCAAACTTTGGCAGGCTATTCTTTGGGTGAAAAGAGAATAATTCACATCAGCAACCTAGGGTCCATCTTGAATAATAAGGGCGGTATACACCCCTAAAGATAGAGCTAAAAACGATTGTTGTGTGAAATATTATGAAAACTGCTTAGGGTATTACAACGAATATTAGTATACTACTTATTGAAACCTTGATCATTAATAAACTAAATGTGTTGTTACCGTTACCCACCCACATCATGTAAAAAAGACGGGGTTGTCACACTTTTTTCTGCAATAAAATATGTTAGAGTAAGTATTACCGATTTTGACTTAAGATTACAAAACATGGAGTAAAAATTAACAAAAAAGGTGTCTTGAAGAAATTGTCTAGCTTTCTCCGTTTCCGAGATAATCATGCAAGTGTGATTTCAAAGACAAGTGTTAATTCCTGCCAGGTAGGGAGCCAGTATAGCTGTGTTAGATACATTTGTCTCTGAGCTCAAACTTGTGTGATTATCTCAGAAACGGGGAAAACTAGACAATTTCTTCAAGACACCTTTTTTGTTAATTTTTACTCCATGTTTTGTAATCTTAAGTCAAAATTGGCAATAGTTATTCTGACATATTTTATTGCAGAACAAAACCTTACAACCCCCTCTTTTTTACATGATGTGGGTGGGTAACGGTAACAGCACATTTAATTTATTAATGATCAAGGTTTCAATAAGTAGTATACTAATATTCATTGTAATACCCTAAGCAGTTTTCATAATATTTCACACAACAATCGTTTTTAGCTCTATCTTTAGGGGTGTATACCGCCCTTATTATTCAAGATGGACCCTAGGTTGCTGATGTGAATTATTCTCTTTTCACCCAAATAATAGCCTGACAAAGTTTGATGCAATGTTTTAGATACACGTTGTATATAATATATATTTTTAATCAAATTTAGTTCGGTACATTGTGTGTGGGGGTGGGTGGGAGGATGATGGGGGGTTTACTCAATCATTTAGGCTTTGACAAGAATGGTAAAAAAAAATATCGCCGTGTTTTACTACCTATTCGGACTATACGCATTTGTGATAATTCCTCAAATGAGGTAGGGTTGAGGAAGGAAGCATTTTAGAAGACGTAATCTATCCTAATTTGCGTGGAAGGAGAGTGGGAAACCGTTTTAAGGGGAAAAAATCACCCTCGGTAGACCTGACCGGGATTCGAACCCCAATTGCCCCGTTTTTAGCAGGCCAGTCTAAAACAAGGGTGACGCCTTAGACCATGAGGCCGTTGAAGTGGGTAAATTTTAAATCGGGTAGTGCTTTATTTTAAGTTTTATGCCTTGTTAAAAAAATCTATTCCTCTTCATTTTTAAATGTCTTTAGTATATCCTTTACTGGTCTTAATATACAGAGAAATTATTCAAAATGCCACCCTATACAACAGTGCCCGCAGGATTTTTCTCCAGGTGGCAACCCAAGGGGTCTCGGGGGTATGAAAGGTGGGGATCCTTCCCCCAGGAAAATTCATTAAATTGAAGCATCAAAAGGCGCTTTTTAAGTCAATCTTTGTCTCTTGAAAATAAGATACAACATAAGAAAAAAAAATTCAAACCTTTAAGGGGGGGGCAATTGTCCTAGCTCCCCCTGCGGGCGCCCCTGAACCTATAGGAGTCAAACACGAATTCCCTCAGAGACTTGTGCCTTTCTGCCCTCTAATGATAAAAACTGCTTGTGTTCCGTGTGGTTAGGCGACTTAGCTGACCGTAACATCCCACTATTTGTACGTGTGGCAATGATATACCCGATTGGTTGGATGATTCCCTTTAGCAACCTCTTATTCATATTCGAATAGTCATTACATTATCAATCCATAGTAATTAAAACAAGTATCGGTGGACACACGGGCTTAGCGTTACGATCGTTTGGTTTGGTTTGGTTTTTCGCTGACGGGAATCCAATTTTTTAACAGGTTTATAGGAGCTGATATTTCCTAAAAAGGGTTTTCTTTTTTCCTTCCAAGCAAATAAAGGTACATTTCCTCTAAAGTTTACCTACCTAACAACTGAAAATAAATTTGTATAGCCGTGGGTACAGTGAAAAAAATAATTTCAAACTAGGATTTGAACGATTGTAGGCGATCAAGATGTTGTGATGGTCCCGGGGACAAAAATTGGGGTCAAATCTCGCAAAAGGTTGGAATCTATTGCTCTAATATATTTTATTTATTATAATATATCTACAATTTAAATATGGGTGTATAGAGGTAATTTATAATATAAAGATAATATTTATACTTAGCATTACCAAGCAACTTTAAATGTTTTTAGAATTATTAGAAAACAATTATTGTAGTTGCTGTGTTTGTTAGTAATTAAGGTTCTTTATATAAGCTGTTAATTTTTTCTGGTCCATATATAACCTAAAACAATAGTATTGAAACATTGTGGTTCAAACTTCTCTACAATATTCGAAATGCGTGCGTGCTAATATATTAAGATACTAGCGCTTTTGGAATTCAATGTCTGATCACTGGAACTAAATAAAAGCCAGCCCAGAGTGTTATTATTTGCGTGGAAGTGGAGCAGGAAATCAATTTGGGAAAAACACTTCAGTTTATCAGAAGGATATTAGGAACTTCCCTCACCCCTCCGACCCTGAGTCACCTGTAGACTAGATAATATGTGCCCACCGCTTCAGGTAATAGAGAAATTAATCTAAAAATTGATGTATGCCCATGAAATGCTGGTGTGGGGGTGCTTCAAGAGCACCCACTGTCAGTAGATAGCACCAGTGTACGTGAATGTGTGTCTAGGATGTCCGCCACTGTGTCAGGATGTGAAGATACACACACGTCTGACCCACATGGACCAAGAAATGGTGCTACCAGCCCTCACGTCCTCAACCAAGGTCACGACACAACTGAAGGTGGACTCAAAACAAGCAGCACATCCACATACCTCACTATAAGCTAAAAAGTAAAAACACATCCACATACCTCACTATAAACTAAAAAGTAAAAACACATCCACATACCTCACTATAAGCTAAAAAGTAAAAACACAACTACATACCTCACTATAAGCTAAAAAGTAAAAACACAACTACATACCTCACTATAAGCTAAAAAGTAAAAACACAACCAAATACCTCACTATAAGCTAAAAAGTAAAAACACAACCAAATACCTCACTATAAGCTAAAAAGTAAAAACACAACCACATACCTCACTATAAGCTAAAAAGTAAAAACACAACCACATACCTCACTATAAGCTAAAAAGTAAAAACACAACCACATACCTCACTATAAGCTAAAAAGTAAAAACACAACCACATACCTCACTATAAGCTAAAAAGTAAAAACACAACTACATACCTCACTATAAACTAAAAAGTAAAAACACAACTAAAAATCTTACTAATAGCTATAAACACACAACAAACCTCATTTTAAGGTAAAGAAAACTAAAGAGATCACGTTAGTCGATAAACCCACTAAGTTACAGGCATTTCTATAAACAAACGAAAATACTACTGACTAAATATAAACTAAAATCTCAACCACACACATCACACAACGCTATTTAGCCTACATACATCACAATAAACTAATTACACAAATATAATACATTACAATAAAGTATCGACACCACGACATATCTCACAATAAATGATAAATACACAAGTATAGACTGAATTATAAACTCACAGCTCAACGACTGACTGATTTAGAACTAACTTATTAATCTATAGGTGGGTCTATTAACTAAAAATCAACTACAGGTTGGTCTAGATATTAACAAACTTAACCACAGGCTGGTCTAGAAAATAAATTAATAAAACCACTAAAGGCTTAACTAAAAACTAACAACACAACTACAGGTTGGTCCAGAAACTAACAATATTACTAAAGTCTCAACTAGAAACTATCAACACAACTAAAGGCTTATCTATAACTAACTACTCAACTAAAGGTTTAGCTATAACCTAACTACTCAACTAAAGGCTTAACTATAAACTAGTAACACAACTAAAGGCTTAGTTATAAGCTAACTACTTAACTAAAGGCCTAACTAGAATCTATCAACACAACTAAGGGATTAACTATAAACCAACAAAACCACTAAAGGCTTGGTTAGAAACTAGAGTCCCGTTACCACTTCTTTGGTGCTGACTGACAGTTCACAGCTGACAGCTGACGGCTTTGAAAAGCTATCAGACCAAATTATGTATCCCTACGCCGAGCCATATGATCTGCAAAAAACATGTGTTTAGCACCTGTCACTTCTGACAGTCAAAATTTAGGTATATACCTAAATGTTGACTGTCAGAAGTCAGCTGTGAGCTGTCAGTCAGCACCAAAGAAGCCATGGGGCTACTGTAACAACACAACTTCATGCTGATCTAGAAACTGACAATACAATCTTAAAGGCTCATCTATAAACTAAAGAATTAACTATAAACAAACAACTTAACTCGGCCTACAGGTTGGTCTAGAAATTAACTATACAACTAAAGATATAACTAGAAACAAACAACACAACTAAAAGTTAAACTATAAAAGAATAAATTTGTGAAATCTTATTTTACTTGCATTAAATGGTCAAGACACAATTAATTTTTCCAAAAGTTGGTTAACTAGACCACGTAAACATTGACTGGCCTCTTAAGTAAACTAGCATTCCTAGCGGCCGTTCATCTGACAGCCTACACACACATTCTTTAACCAGACGTGGATTTAATTTGTATTTACTTTTTTACCTTCTTTCACTCGTGACAATATTGACAATCGGCAACTTTCTAGCTGACCTCGGATGGAATAGGTTCGAAAAG
This sequence comes from Timema bartmani, assembly GCA_902151455.1. Classification (NCBI taxonomy): domain Eukaryota; kingdom Metazoa; phylum Arthropoda; class Insecta; order Phasmatodea; family Timematidae; genus Timema; species Timema bartmani. The sequence goes on from CABFWB010001508.1 coordinate 89,184, forward strand.
AGTGAATTTTGAGGAAACCTACAAGCATTCGTTTGTAGAGAGGAAAGAAAAACCACGATATAGACGAAATTCCCCTTTAGTTCAGTTGGTCAAGATCGAATCCCAGCCTCCTAAGTCAGAGCCAGAGACACAAACCATATGATCAATTCTGTCAGTAACAATATAATTTATTCTATAATGTAGATGGAAATGTAGGTAACGGTGGCCAAGCAGTCTAAGACATTAGATTCACATTGGTTTTGCTCGTATCTTGTTTGTTTGTTGTGTGTTTTTTGAACGCACTGCGTCTTACTACCCATCTGGTGTATCCGCATATTTTCGCTAATGAGCTAGAAATGAAGACGGTAGAATTTTTAGAAATTTTACTCACATTTACGTGACGGAACAGTGAATTTTTTTTGTTTGTTTTTTGTCAAACAACATCACAGTGCACCCAGCCGGGATTTTATCTCAACTTCCTTGTCAACGGAGAACCAAACTAGACAAGGCTTACGCCATGATCCACGTGAACACCGGTGAGGCTTTGTTCGCCATTAATTGTAGCTCAGGGTTCAAATGCCCCCTCCCCCTCCTCCCCCCTCCGGTTTGATGCACTGGCTTCCCTCATCCAAACTTCGACGTAGTTTTCCCATCTTGCTTCTACGCTAATGCTGATGCATTTACTCTAAATACCTTTCTGCTTCCCATCACTTTGATCTTGTCTCTAACAGCCTGTGTATTCAACGTAATGCTAATTAAAAATAGCCTGCATGAGTGGACATGAAGATTGAATGTCCGGCTCATCTAATCAGGCTTACCACCGACGGCAAGTTCGGGGCGCGAATCCCTGCCGAGTATATTGCAGTGGTTTTTTTCCTAAATGTTTTCATACTCTCCCTTACCACTGATTTTAGTACATTGCTTCTAAACTCTACCTTCCATGTATCCACCCCATTAGTGTAAATAAATGCGAATATCCCGGATATATGGATCCTATATATTATTTCTGTTGTCAACATCCCTTTTTCTCAACTAATACAAAGCCTACAGCGATGAATAAGGTATCATTGGAAAGGGTTTCTCCGACTTCTGACATAGCATACTCAGTTTACATTAAAACAAATTGTTTGTTTAAAATTTAAGTTAAAAGAAAAATCTAACAATATTTTTCTATCAATTACCGAAAATATACTCTCTTTGCTATTTTGTCTATACACCTCGCTGAGTATTTAATTTCAACAACCCAACAAAAGACTAAATCATTTTTGACGTGAATACGTCTTTAAATTTGCTACCGTACGGGGGCAATCCAAAAAACCTAATGATAACAAAATCGGGGGATACAGTTTGGTGTTGTAGTTTCGAATCTTTCCTCTACATCCAAAATTAAATTATACCACTGGATAGCTAAAGGATCAAAGAATTCATTACGATAAGCGAGAACAGTGACGCATCGCGCGTGGTGGGAGGGGGAAGCGCCGCCATTTTGAGGTTATTTTGAGGTTATTTTGCTGCGTATCGAGATTTGCAATTAGTATAACTTTTGACTCGGAGAAGCTACGATGTTCGTTTAAGTTTAAACGTATTCACGTACAACACACGGCCGTGTCCATGACACAGCCACACCCCATTTTTTCTGGGAGGTGAGGGGAAGGTTGAATGTGCGAAAGTTTCGCAAGGGTTTACTGGTTTCTATTTAACTACACTATTGCAGTAGAGATACTGGAGACCAAATTAAGAGGAAATACACGCGCATTGGCGTGGGTGGAGAGGGGAAATAAATCTAGGAAAAACATACCTCAATTGCACCCAAACAGGATTCGAGCACCGACCTCATCACCAACAAACAAAACTAGATAAGCCGGATATTTAGTTGTGTTTGGCACGCCAATGCTATGTTTTGATTACTTTCTTTATTCACAGGCACACAAAACAATGGGTTTCTTGTGATTGAATTTTCCTTTTTATAAATAACTTACAACCGGCCCTGTGGTGTAGTGGTCAGTACACCTGGTTATGAGCTTAAGAGTCCCGGGTTCGATTCTCGACTGGTATCTTTGGTATTTTTCCCGAACGGGGAATTATCCTGTCACCAGTGTATGGTTAGTTAGACTAAAGTTAGGTTTAAGTGTTTCCACTGGTTCCCACACACTCATACTCAATAACACCATCACCTCATCTCATCGGAACATGGAAAGAGCCACCACGGAAAGGATGTATGAGTAATACATTCAGGCGTCCCCTGAGTAATGCTACATTAGTACTGGCTCATCTTTCCAATACTTGGCTACGAATCACGTAGCCCAGACACGCAATAAAATTAAAAAATATATATTTGTTTACTTTTTACATGGGAAATTTTAATTTGTATAATGGCCTATCTTTTGATGTAAATTACTGAGCCTGGTCTTTAGAATGTAGCTTATATATTCGGCATATCTTCTGTGCTCTATATTTTAGTCCTACTTTATATTATTTTACTATAATTATTTGGACTCTGGGAGAGAGGAGCATTGTCATGTTTAACCCCACTTGTTCTTGGGTGCGCCACTGACTGCATATGTACAGTACAAGAGAAGACCCTCACTGGGAGTCGAACAATGTCTCAGGTTGTATACGTTCTTCTGGATCAGACAGAGATAGTCGACACAGCTAAGTGCCAAACGAGTGAAAACTAGCGACTTTCTTCGTGGGGTGTTGGCAGTCCAGCATCATCAATACGACCCAGAGGTCCCACTGACCTGGAAAATATAAAAAGTTGCCTAGGTTTTAACGGGGTCATCTTCAGAGCGAGGCGAGTTGGAGCAGTAGCACTGGACTTCGCCTAGACCAGGGATGGGTAACCTACGGAACGCGGGCCCAGAGCGGCGCACGGAATTCACTGCTTTGTTTTTTCTCACCACGTATTTAGCTTGATTTATACATTCTTCTAAAATTGAGAGCATACTCTTCTCGAGTGTTGAAGCAAATTCACACGATGGTAGAAAAGTATGTTGGTTCATAATGCTTTGCAACACAAGTTTAAAACAGGTGTTTAAAAATACTATATTTGATTGTCTACTGGATAAAAATATACTATCACGATGGATGTTTTCAAATTATTGTGTTAGTAAATCAATAAAAACAAAACGAGAATAACGCACTTTCTGTTTAGCGAGTTGTTTTAAACCATTTAGCAAATGTGGACGCAGCTGTCTACTAGTATCTCGTTTTATAGATGAATGCATGTGTTGAGTAGGATGTCTTATGAGCACTGATTGAGTTGAATGGTTTTTACATTCGATTGATTCTTCCACACCGAGTTTATGGAGAAGCGTAAGCAACGCTTAGGCTGTTTCTACTATTAGTTTGGGAATCAATCAATGTACTATGAAATTATGAAAGTTTAACAAGTAACGTTTAACACTCCATTGGTATTCTATCAATTGCGTTGTGTTTTAACCCCATTTTGTCCGTGTTTCTTTATTAAATACCTGAGAATTATGTGGAACTACATCGAAACTAGTCAAATGGTGGCTGCTCACGCAGGGACATCACAAGGAGAAAAGGAATTTCTACAACGAATTATCAATTTGTAAACCATTATAATTTTATAATTTCGTAGTACATTGATTGATTCACAAATTAATATTATCTATCCTTACTAAACTTTAATATGTGTTTCAAAAATGTTTCTACTATTGCAGAACGACCTTCTCAGTTCGCGCTGATTTCTTGTGATTGGCTTGGAGTTCGTCACGTGACCACAATTCAGTTATTTTCTTGTTTAATGCGAACGCTTTAGCCCATAGTTAATACCCGCCTGGTATGAACCTTATATTAATTACGATAGTGGAGTAGGAATGAGCTAGGTAGAATTGATAACAAATTTACCCGGATGTGCGTAGAGGGAGGGTGGGAAACAATTTATGAAAGACCACCCTCAGTACACCCAACTGTAACCCTAACCCTGATATTTCTGTTACCAGCAATCCAGTCCAACACAAGAGAGGCGTTAGTCCAGGCCCATACTAGAACAGAACACCGAACAGAACATATTCGCGAACATTTACAAATAACGTGTTGATTGTTCTGTAAGCTGTGGCTGGAATGTCCCGAACTTGAACAGAACTTGTTCGCAAGCATGTTAGCAACATTTACAAATAACGTGTTGATTGTTCTGTAAGCTGTGGCTGGAATATCCCGAACTTGAACAGAACTTGTTCGCAAGCATGTTCGCAATGTGTTCGCATAGTTGGTGGGTAGTCTCTTATTTTATTTTATTTCCGTCTATTCGATATCCGACAGATTTGCAATTCCAATCAATCAGTAGAATGTATCCAAAAAAATTACGTGAACGCACCCATCTGATTTGATCTTTGAGCCACTCCATTTTTCAACAAACTGCCAAAATAAAAGAGAGTATTATTTTTTAACACACACACACGCAAAGAAATACACTCACCAAAATATGTATGTACTAAAAAAATAATACAGGTGTGACCCGGCTGATGTCTCGCCAATGAATGAGTTATTCGGGGGAAAGTTCGCCGATACGTCCAAACTACTCCTATCCCGGACACGGACATCCTTTGATGGAACCGACAACTGCTGGATCGGGGCCGAACAAAACCACTAACAAATTTGGTTACAGAGAAATAGTTCGGAAAACAGTTCACCCTGTTAGAGGACATGTTCGTGAACAAAGTTCGGTTCGTTGTTTTGTTCTGGTCTGGACCCGGCCTAAGACCATACGACCACCGATCCTGGTCATTCACTCCTCTCATAAGTTACCTCCTCCTCCCTCCTCCCACAGCCAACCACGCACAATTATGAACATGTAGAGATACTATAGAAAATTCAGTAGCAAAACTTTAATAAATTTCCTCAGAATGCTTTTATTCATTCTAAAGCGGATAGCCCAAGCTGGTAGAAAGAAAAATGCACGTAGACAAACCGAACCTTTTTTTTGTCCCCGTATCTTACTACCCATTTGGGCTGTATTCAAATATATTAAGTTACACTTAGGAATAAGGAAGGTATAATTTATAGTAAATGTACCCGCATTTGCGTTGAAGGGGAAATCATATAGTAAAAAAAACTACCCTCAATACACCCGACCGGGATTCGGACCCCAATCTCCGCATCATCGATAAACCAGTCTGTTGCGAAAGTGACATCTTACTGTGGATTCACACGCTCACCATGAAAAAAGAGCCGAACAGAAACGTGGTCACGTGACGAGCTCTAAGCCAATCACAAGATTTCAGCAGCCTCATCGGTGCTGTCTTTTCAGCTCTCCTTTAACTACGCCACATCAGCTTGGAAGATCCCATCAAATTTCAAAACCAGCCGTCTCAATCAGTGTGCATGCGCCTAAAAAGGGAGATATTAGCAGAACGCTGCATCTACTGTTGTGAAATGGTTTCAAATAACTCGTTAAATGTAAACCACGTGGTGTGTTGTTCTTGTTCTGTTTATGTTTTGTTTCACTAGACAATAATAATTTGAAAACATCCATCGTGATATTACCCTTAAAGATAAAGACAGCTTTAAATTAAATTAAATTGACATAATATCTGAACATACAAAAACACACACAATAATATACCTATCGTATTCTTTAAATTGAAAAATGACACCTGGACAAAAGAATCGAACCCAGGACCTTTGATTTAGTACGCCAATGTTCTAGCCACTGAGCTATCCAGGAGTATTCCCGTACTCAGGGTTATTCTTCAGTCAAATTTTAAGGCAGGATCTGTGATGAACTAATTTTTTAATTGAAAGAGTATTATCTTTAGCTGCGGCTATACAGCCATAACTATCAAATATAATGGCTTTACTATTTAATGCATCAACAAAATTATTATTATTAAGTGTTCTGTCTTCCGACAGGTTTATTCCCTTTGTCAGTGAACTTAGACCGCAAATGCACCCTGTCCTTTGCCTCCTCCTTCAGCTCCCAGAATTATCTTCTTTCCTTCAATTCATCTAATATTTGAATCCTCCTTCTTCCTAAGCTCCTCTTTCCCTCAACCTTTCCTTCTATGACGTTGTGTAGAAAATAGTTCCTTCTAAGGATGTGTCCGATACAGTTTTCTTTGCACCGAAGAATTATATCCAAAATGGCTCACTTCCCACCCACTATTCTTAGACTTATTCATTTGTCACCCTATCTGTCCACCTAATTTTCTCAACTCTTCTCCAGTACCACATTTATCAAAATACATATAAATAAAATTCTAGTATATTCAGCCAAAAGAATTAATGCAAATCCTCTTCTTCCATGTTCTACATTAAAACCTGAAACTAATTCAGATTCACCTTTAGCAAAATCAAAAAGAGCACGATTAGTTTTTGCTAAACAAGAAGCAATTCAAAGCGAAACAAAAGGAATTATAACTAAAATAAACCGCAAATTGGTAGTATGGATATTTATACAAAAATAATAAACTAAGTCTACCAACTAATATACAGTAATGCGGAACCATTCGAGAAGATTCCGTTCTTTATTTTCAGCTTAAATGTGAATCAAGCGTTATAGCTTATACGATTCGACAACCTAAGCGAGCATCTGTTGTTTTGTTTTTTTTTCATATCTGTTGTACTAGCAGATATATTCGGCGTTGCTTTAGACGAACAGAAAAAAACTCTTCGTTTTATTTCTTTTCTTCCGACCCAGTTTGTAATAAATTTAAAACGGTGCACTACAGTTGGGCTATGAACCCCTTTCCCCAAAAGCGTGATGGATTAGTTGGGCCAAAGTCGCTGATCAGGAAGCTAATCGTTATACAGTATAGCAAGAAATCATAACATCAGCTGTCGACCAAGCGAATCTCCCAAGAATTTCACGCAACACACACGGATTGCATTCCTATCAACGCTTCTTTCGAGCGAAGGTTTATTCATTCAATGTTATATATTTTACCATTATTAAATATTCTACTAAATTTTTTTTAAACTTATTTTACATATTTATTTACATAGTTTGTAGGTTAATACTCCATAAAGATCCAGGCTGTATTCATGACAAACAGATAAACCAACTCGTAATTTCATTAATATAGACAAGGCCGTAGTCAAGGGGGGG
>CABFWB010001508.1:96253-108209 GCA_902151455.1 Timema bartmani
GTTGGGGGTTCTAACCCCCTCAAAATTTTAAAAACAAAAAATATATATGGCTTTATTTATGGTTCAAACCATATTAAAATTAAGGTACAAGTACAAATTAGGGGGCTGTGTTACCATAAAAAAAAACACTTCAGATAGCTTCTAGAGGTGTTTAGTATTTAGAATTTCTCCTTGTCTTCAGCAGTTAGGGGGTTATTCTACTATCAAAATCATTTTAGAGAGTTTTTATAGGTATTTAAATATCTAGATTTTTCCTAGCCTCCGGTAGTTAGGGAGCTATGTTGCCATTAAAAACACTTTCCAGAGCTTCTAGAGGTGTTTGTCCTAGCCTCCGGCAGTTAGGGGGTTATGTTGCCATTAAAAACACTTTCCAGAGCTTCTAGAGGTGTTTGTCCTAGCCTCCGGCAGTTAGGGGCTTATGTTGCGATGTCATATAAAAACACTTAAAATAGCTTCTAGAACTGTTTATCATTTAGAATTTTTTCTAGCCTCCGGCAATTGGGGGATGTGCCCACCAGGCCCGCCCTGAAATTATTGGCTGACTATGGCCTTGAATATAGAAGATTACATTATTAATAATATTATATGAAATAGGATTAATAATGATGGTGAAATACTCTGATATTCCAATTTGCTGAACAAAATTTTTATTGATAAGCAACAGCAACATTCCCCGACAACACTCAACATGTTGGACTGGCGTTTTGAAAAGGTAAGTCCAAGGTAAGGTAAAGGCCCTGGTTTTGTCCGTTCCAATGGCTGGGTTGTTAGAGTGGTATAGCACAGGTTCAATCCCGGTTAGAACAAATGGCGTGCCCAGAAATGTACTTTAGAAAAGGAGCAATAATTGTACTTCTCAACTTTTTTTTTCTTCAAAATGGAAACATTTTGGAGAAATTTTAGTGTGTATAATACCCTCTTTGGTGGGCGCATGGTATAAGGTGTCACTCTCACAATATACTGGACTGCCGATGACGGGGAGATTGGGGTTCAATCCCGGTTAGATATACTAGAGTGTTTTTTCCTAAATGGTTTTCCAGTCTTCCTCCACGAAGATGCGGGTACACTTCTTAGTTCAACTTTCCTCATCTCTAACATTTTTTTTATTTAGCACCGCGTCTTACTACCCGCTCGGGTTGTACAGTTAAGTACTTATTACGCTAATGGGTTCGGAATTGGGAGGGTTGAATTTACAGCAAGTGAACCCAAATTTGTATGGAGGGAGAGTGGAAAACCATTTAGGAAAAATCACCCCTAGTTCACCCGACCAAGATTTGAACGTTGATCTCCCCGTTCTCAGCAGTCTGGCTCAACACGAAACTAGCGCATTAGCTAACTACGCCACCAAGGCGGGTATCTCTAACATATTAGAGTAATTAGTACATAGGCATCTAACCCAAACGAATAGTAAGACGCGGTGTTAAATAAATTTAAAAAAATTAAAATTTGTACAAAGATGGGAATTCATTTTGAATAAGCAATCGTAAACCTGGTCCTACAATTAAGGCTATGGATCCAATTAATCTTCAGTTCTATATATTACAATTGTACTTATTATGTCTCATTCCAGTACAAATGATACAATTTCTTGTATATCAGGTTGTGCAAGAAATTGTAGAACTACAACATTTTGGTCAAGCTTTAGTCTATAAATTGTTCACATGAATCATAGGATTGCATATAATATTTAAACAATATGTTGACTCTTCTGCCCTTATTTATGCTCAGATACTCATTAGGAAATATATAATAGTCGCTGTTACTGTCCTAATTGCCTCCCTCCCCTCCTCCTCCAACACCCCCTACCCCCTTACACCGGGGTCAGCTAAAGTCTGGAACTGACAATGATATTTACAAGCTACACAAGGTCTAGTGTTAATATCCAAATAATAAATATAATCTTGACACTACTTTCTTTTGCACCACGTTCCAGTCCCCGTTCGGAATATACGAATATTTTACACCATTTTACACTAATGGAATAAGGATGAAGGAATTGAGAGGAAAATAAATGTAGTCATATTTGTCTGGAGGAAGAGGTGGAAAACCATTTAGTATAACTAGTCCTTCATACACCCAAATGTATTACAAACATCGATCTCCCAGTCAGCATCGATCAAGTCTATTGCGTCTAGGATCTACAGATGAATGTGTAGTATTAGGCCTATTGTAATAAGCAGGGTCCAGAAGTTGATGACATCGCATCTTTTTTCTGTAAAGTCAATCACAATGGTAACTTATATGTAAACACATTTTGTGACACCCTGATATTGAAAAAATACTTTTATTGTGCATATTTTTGCATATTTGAAGGATTTTACGGTTTAAGCCATTTTGTATAATTTTTTGGCATATTTCTTATTTTTACCCTTTTCATGCATCTTCTGCCATTTTTAGAATCATTACAACAAGTAATCTTTTTGCCTTAAACATAATAAATTTATAAAAGAAAGGTGTGTCATTGTCTGACGCTACTGTTCTTATCACAACACTGCAGGATAGCCTCAAGAAAACTTCAGGAAAAATTGGAGAAGCAATGTTTGCAAAACTTCAGAATGTGTTGATAAAAAATTCGGGATTCAAAACAATGTGTAAAATTGACAACTTTATCACTGGTAAAAGTGACTCTTTAGAAGACATTGAAGAGGACATATCGCCGGGTGACATTCCATACTTCAAATATGATCCAATAACATCCGTGGATGTACGGCGCAGCTTCTCCAAGTACAAAAACCTCTTGGCCGATAATCACCAATCATTCACACCTGAGAATCTGAAGATGACCTTCGTTGTGCATTGCACTGCAGAACAAGGTAAATCTAATATGTAATTCTCTCTCATGCACACAATCTTCTGCCTATTTTATTATTTTTAATAGGTATATTGGGTGACCTGGTGGTCTAGGGGTAAGGTGTCGGACTTCTCTGCTGAGGGTCCGTGGTTCAATCCTCGGTCCCGGCACAGATTTATCTGATTGCCAAACCTTTCCTTCACCTCTGACAAGACGTGTATTAATCACAACTTGTGAATGTGTGGAATGCCAGGCCTCCACCGTGGTTCGGATCCCATGATAAACTGTAGGTCCTCCATTTCATCTCACAATCACCCTACCATTGCACATTAGCGTAAGTGCGTACAAACCGAACGGGTAGTAAGAGGTGGTGCCAATAATAATAATAATAATAATAATAGTTATATTGGTCACACATCTCCTTTGCAGGATTCCCCAACCAATATCATAAACGGACAATAATAACAATTGGATTTTAACTATATTATTTAATTTTTTAGAGCATCTTTTGTATTTTTGAAGATATAAAATAGAATTGTTAAGTGCATCTTTCTTGTTTTTAAGGACTTTTTTCTAATTCTTTAGAGCATTAATACACACTTTTTTAAGTGCATTTTAGGGGTTTTTAAGGGCATCAAATTCCGGGCCCTGGTAGTAAGCTAAGATATTGTGATAATAGTCGAAAGTGTGTGGCGACATCAACGATAGTTACTACAAATACAGTTCTGCCCATTGATAGACAAGTGGCTATAAGACGTATTGCAGCTTAAAAAAAGTGACACTTTCTTTAACCTATAGCACTATAATAACAAGTGATCGTCAGGATTGATACACAGAAAAAGTAGCAAGGTTGACCTTAACCTTGACCACTGGAATAACAAGTGATCGTCAGGATTGACACACAGAGAAAGTAGTAATGTTGACCTTCACACTGACCACCGGAATAACAAGTGATAGTCAGGATTGATACACAGAGAAATTAGCAATGTTATCTTTCACCTTGACCACTGGAATAACAAGTGATCGTCAGGATTGATACACACAGAAATTAGCAATGTTGACCTTCACCTTGACCACTGAAATAACAAGTGATCGTCAGGATTGATACACAGATAAAGTAGCAATGTTGACCTTCACACTGACCACCGGAATAACAAGTGATAGTCAGGATTGATACACAGAGAAATTAGCAATGTTAACTTTTACCTTGACTATTGGAATAACAAGTGATCGTCAGAATTGATACACACAGAAATTAGCAATGTTAACCTTCACCTTGACCACTGGAATAACAAGCGATCGTCAGGATTGATACACAGAGAAAATAGCAATGTTGACCTTCACCTTGACCGCTGGAATAACAAGTGATCACCAGGGGTGTACACAGAGAAAATAACAGTTTATAAATATCAGCGGTAAAACGAATAATCATTACGTTTTAAAAAATGTTACAAACATATCAACAAAACGTAGAACACCAATGCATCAATTTGATACTTTGGTATAGGGAATTCATTAAATTATTTCAAACAAATAGTTTTGATATCAAACTCGGAACAATGTATTAACAGCTAATCGGCTGGCAATAAGGTTGGTATATTAGACCAATTAATTTTTTTCAACATTTAAATATAAACACAGCGTTATTTTTTTTTAAATTGTAGCAATGAATCAACTCAAAAAACAACTATTTCAGCCAGACTAATTTGTATTAGTAAATTATTATTATCATCATCATCATCACCGCGTCTTACTACCCGTTCAGGCTATACGCACTTACGCTAATGTGAAACGGTAGGGTGATTGTGAGATTAAATGGAGGACCTACAGTTTAACGTGGAATCCGAACCATGGTGTTGGCCTGGTATTCCTCACATTCACAAGTTGTGTATTAGTAAATTAAAGTTCCAGTTATTTGGTCGAGAGAAACTTATAAAAGTTCAAAATCCCGTAAGAAGAACCAGCACCCCTCATTTTTCGAGATACAACGCTCAAAGGACCCGCTCATTATAAATACCATAGCCTCACAGGTGAAAGTAAGTCCTAATAGCGATAATTAATATTCAACTGGTGACCTTTACATATTTAACATAGATTAATCTTGTATTTTGAGCATATAAGTAGCTCTATTGACGCTATGATATTAAATTCCCCAGAAGTGACTGGAAACAAACCAAGGAATCTCAACTTGTTTTTATAGGAATTAATTGAAACTTTATAGCAAGATTTACTTTTCAAAGTGTAGAATTTCCTAAATGTTCGACTCTTATATTATCTAGATCACTAGTAGCTTATTCAGTTTTTATTATGAAATAATATGTATATATATTTTAAATTTTACGTACACCTTAATATGTATTAGCGTACCCTTGGAGGTAAAATAAAGATATATACTTACCTTAATGCAATCTTAACCACTTTAATATCTAGTAGAAACAACTGCTATACTAACTAGTACTTTAATATTTAGTAGATACTATTTAAGTTGTGTATATAACTATCCGTACCTTAATTTAATATGGACTTCTTCAAAATTCAGACATCCGCATTGGTGGGTACGCAGACTAATAAGTCAGGTTTATAAAGTCCAGCTCGACGAAGAGGGGTAGATCGGTATTTAAGTCCCGACGATTGTACTGAATATATATTTTTTATAACTTGTTTGTTGCTCCCTCCACATGTTAATCCTTGTACATGCCCCCAAACAACCAAAGTATTACCTTATATCCAACCAACTGCAGTGGACGTCTCGTAAGACGCGGTGGAAAATAAATAAATATATATATATGTAGACGACGGACGCAATAAGTTTGAGATTTACTTATCATAATTATCCATTAACCCATTTTATATACATTAGCTATACCATTCGAAGTGTAGATGTATTTCGTTTCTTGCCTTATTATTTTAGTAACTGCTTTAATATCCTGTGGTAGCCACACCACACTCAAAAATTAAATATATGTGTGTATGTCCTTAAATTTACATACTCCTGATTGTAATTGATTAAATTAGACTTCCTTTCACCAGAAATTATATATAAATGTTGTAGATTTTTTAACACAGCTTTAAATGCAACAGATTAGTTTTGCTTGGGTTGGCTAAATTGTTTCATTGGGTGTTTAAATAAATAATTTCAAGCTATCAAGAATATTCGTATCATAAAATATCAGTGATAGGCCTACTTCTTTGTCTCTGATTGGGCGGGCTGTTTGAGACATAGTGCTTCGGACAAAGTTCTTTCATTATTTTAGAGCTTTAGTTCGAATATGAGTTATATTAAAATTGAATCTTCAAGTGGTGAGACATAGATAGTCATAGATGTTTAAAAACAATTGTTTTAAGAGCCTATTCAACAAAATAAATTTATTTTCAAAATAAAGTATAAAATACCTTTATAATAATTTACAAAATATAAACAAAGAAGAGCTAATACAGAAATTTAGCTAAATTTCTCGCTTTAATGCCCCTCCTCGGAAGATGCTACGCGCACCTCACTGCGCAGGTCATGGATGACGTCACGTGCTGTTATAAAAAGCGGAGTTGGTCGGTTCGCGCGCTCGTATTCAAGTTGTAGTCAGGTTCTTTGTTGACCGGGATTGTTGTCCTCCGAGACGTGTGTTCGAGACGCGACAAGGCCAGTCGAGATTGTGCCGCCGCTCCTCAAACAAAACACTCGAGTTCATCGCACTCTTCTTAAAGCAAAAGGTAAAGGTCGACTTGAGATGTATTTGTTTTAAAAATATAATATTGAGTGTTACAAAACCTTATTTAAAAAAAGTTTTTCGTTTTATTTAGTGCTACGGATTTTAGTCACTCGATCAAGATGAATTTCACCGTTAAAAATATCTTAAATAAGTTTAAGGCAGTTTTTGGAGTTCAGTAGCTTCGAGTGTTCAAAGTCCTGAGTTCGATTCTCGTACATGGAATACTTGTTGGAATACCATAAATGTATGTATTATTTTATTAAATTTCTATTTCCTTATCACGTATGTTAGGAAAGTCCATTTTTAAATTATCCAAGTGTTTGGTTCAATTTATCTATTTTTTCTATATATAAACATAGGAAAGAGAATGAAGGATTTAACAAATTTAAATGACGATTATTAAAATTTTAACTTTCTGGCATGAAAGTGGGGTTTGATAAATAAATAGCTTCACTCTTTTCTGGAGATATTTTTTCAACTACAAAACAATATACGTACACTTAAAACAAACATTTAAGTCTGAGACGAATAAAAAGAGAGTGTATTTTTTGTAAAAGGTAAAAACCAAACAATTTCCTGGAGTTTGCAAATATATACCGTTGGGCTATGTTGGTTGAGATCGACATAAACGGCGTCAATTCATAAATAGCGAAACAGTGTTCTAGAAATGTATGAAAAAATACTTATAATAATAGTTGCTTTTAAAAATGTATTTCAATGATAAAACCCTTTCTAGCTTAACCTAATTATTTAAGTGTTTGTTGACCTAAAGTCGGAATAGAAATATTATAGCAAATACGGTAACGTAAACACGAAATACAGTAGAGCGTCGATAATTCGGACTAATTGGGGATCGACCCAGTCCGGATTTTGGAAAATACACTATCTATACCAAAAATTAGAAACTAAACATAGACAGGATATTTATGAAATCTCAGTGTTAAGGCAGAAACATTCTCCCTTTATTTAAAAAAAGAACTTACATGTTGTTTTTTGTAACTAAATATCACAAATTCTGAAGGAATAAAATAAGGCACAATCTAACAAAGGGATTTTTAACGAGAGTTGAGTTGCGTTTTTTGGAACCCATGTCTCTGATATTGATACCACTGAGGTTATTTTTATAAATTGTATTTTTTCTTTTTGATCCGGATTATCGATGATCCGGTATTTTGGCGTCCGAATTATCGACGCTCTACTTTGTCATAGTTTATTACTACGCGTACTTAGACGTTTTATTTTCCTTTATGTTGCCACTACTGTATTGGGCGGTTTTTTTTTTATCTCGCTGATTCTCAAACAAATCTCGTATTGTTGAAGCTTAGCTTTTCATGGTCAAAATATTAATTGCTAAAACGATGCACACGTTTCGCGTTAAGTTTGTTTGTTTATTTTTTAATTTTAGTTTAGTTTTGTTTTCAAAAACACAGAATACATACATTCTCGGGGGGAAAAAAATCAAATTAGCTCAAATACCTACACCTAAGTCATAAAGACTAAAATTTATGACGAATAGATATCAAAAATTAAAAAGTGAATCGATATAAAAACATATTAATTTTAAAAGAAACGCAGCAAATTTGCCATAATATTGGAAATCTTATCTTAGATTTATGATTACAAGTATATCATTGTTATTATCAAATAATGTATGATCAATACTCGTATTTTCATTGATATTTTATTTTATTTCTACCACTAATGGATAATTCTCACATATTTATTCCTTAGTCCAAATAAAGTAAGACGGGCGCGGCTTACAAGTTGTATACCAGACGTGTTAAACTTGTTTCAACATAAGGAACATATTGAAGATGAAAAATAGCGAGGGGGCCAAATTTGAGAAAAAAATATTGTAAGGCTATTATTTTAAGTAAAAAGAACCTGCTTATTTGGCCGCATGGTCAAAGGCGTCACTCTCACAATAGACTAGACTTCCTATGACAAGAAGATTGAGGTTCGAATCCCGGTTGGGTGTACTGAAAGTGTTTTTCCCTAAATTGATTTTTCCACTCTCACTCCGCAAAAATGTGGGTACACTTCATTTAAATTTGATCTTCCGCATCCCTAGCTCACTAGCGTAACTAGTACACATGCGTGTAACCTGAACAGGTATGTCAATATGTGAGAATTAGCAATTAACGGTAGAAATAAAATAAAATATCAATGAAAATACGAGTACTATTGACGCGGTGATAAAATAAAAACTGTAACTCAATTATCTTACTATCACAAAAACGAGTTTTTTTAAAAATTTTAAATCTTCTATTTGCGTCAATTGTGCCAATGTAGGGATTTAAATCTTATGACACAATCATTTCCATTGTTGACAAAATGTGTGTCCGTTAAGCCAAGATCCGAGATCTTTTTAATACAGATTTGGCACATTTAACCTCACATGCCAGAATTATCCAAATAATAACAAATTCCCAAAAATAACAGTTTCAAATATCTTGACTTTTATAAAAATAATAATAAGATTGCATTGAATGATTGTTCATCTTAGGGTCCAAGGGCCGCAGAGGATCATGGATAGAGAGTGGTGTAGAGGATTGTGTTCGTATTATTTGAATCATTTGAAACTTAACATAAGTTTAGTTAATCATAATTACTTATAGCAGAGTCCTCTAACGGGGAAAAATAAAAACTACGAAAATATCGGTTCATTTTAACACGAATACTAAAACATTATAAATTAAAATTAAATTATAAAACAAAAATTAATCACATTTAGACCTATTATCTCGTAGTTATCGAAATCAAAATAAATAAACATTCTCTCAAATACAAAATAAACAACATTCCGGACACGACACGTCAAAATTTGAGTAGGAAACAATTCATAAGATTATATTGATCCTACCCTCTTCGGTGGCCGAATGGTCTAAGGCGTTTTTGCTAGACTAGTCCGCTGATGATGAGGATATTGGAGTTCGATTCCCGGTCGGGTCCAATGAGGGTGTTTTTTTTCCCTGAATTGTTTGCCACTCTTCCTCCACGCAAATGTGAGTAAATTACCTCTAAATATCTTCCTTCCTCATCCCCATTATCATATATGTGTATAACGTTAACAGGTAGTAAAGGGTTATAAAAAAACATTGATCCAATTCCTAAAACACTCGTCAACTTAAGGTTTTGACCATGAACCAAACTCATCAGTTCATCAACTTCCGGGAACTTTTACAAACCATGTGAAGATCAATTGGTTAGAAATTTAAAGGGGTTTGTTGGTGGGTTGATTTATTTAGCACCGCATCTTACTACCCGTCCGGGTTATACACCTATGTACTAATTACGCTAATAGTTTTAGGAATTAGGAAAGTTATATTTAGAGGAAGTGTACTCGCATTTACGTGGAAGGAGAGTAGAAAAATATTTCGGAAAAACCACCATCAGTACACCCGACCGAGATTCTAACCTCAATCTCTCCGTCATCAGCAGTCTCTACTGCGTGGGTAGCACGTTAGACCACGCAGCCACAAAAACTGGTAGCTAATGGATTGAAAAATCCAACTGATATCTCCATATTCTACATTTCTAATGAAAATACCCAAGTGCACTTAAACTTCCTTGCTCCAGGTATAAATCGACAACTGTTTCCTGTTGATCAATAAAAATACAAATGAGGTCTTTAGAACGGATTGTTAGGGAAGTTTAGGAGAAATTTGGGAGTATACTAATAGAAAACAACCCTGAAAATGTAATCATTTGTAGGCCTAACCTCTAAAGTCTCTACGAAAGCTATCCTCGATAAGAACAACGCTAGATGAAGATGCTGGTACCCGCCTCGGTGCCGTAGCTAGTTGACGCGTTAGTCTCATGTTGAACTAGACTGCCGAGGACGGGGAGATCGAGGTTCGAATCTCGGTCGGGTGAACTGGGTTTTCCTAAATGGTTTTCCACTCACCCTCCACGCAAATGCGGGTTCCCTCCTTGTAAATTCAACCTACCCCATTTCTAACCCATTAGCCTAATTAGTAGTAGGCCTACTTAAGCGTGTAACCCGAACGGGTAGTAAGACGCAGTGCTAAGTAGTTTTTTTTTTTAAAGTTGCTGGCTCTCGGTTTAAGCTCTTCCCCTATAGTATTAGGGACAAGTGAGTTGAAAAACTTGCAGAAAAACTTAACCTTATTTTTAAAAATATTTTCCTTTATTTGAGGTATTTAACGTGCACTTTCTGAGTCGGCTAATTATATCAGCACACGACTTATAAACTAGTTTAAATCTACAACAAACACAAAATCCAGCCCCTCTTCCGTTAATTTATCACTGTGAAAGGGTAAACCCACATTTAACCAATAATACATTTTTCGACCATTCTAAGAACCGAACTCGGGATTCTTAAGCATGTAGTCGGATACGCTACCGACTGTGCTAAGGTGTCGGACAAGAAGGATTTCCATTTAGGAAAATATTCAATTAATCTTTCTATTAAGATAAAATGCAAATATTTAACTCAAATGAATATAATCGAAATATTCAAAACCTTAAAGTTCACAATTTAGTTTAATTCATCACCAGAAAAATTATCAAAAGATTTACAGTAAAGCGATAGCAGGATTTCAAGTTTTCTTCTCAAATTCATGTATAGATTACAGCGCTTTGTGGTTGAATATGTCACTAACATCGGGTCTGCTTTATAACAGATATGTTAATAATTCAATATTAAAATACGTTGCATTTTCATACGTCAAGTCATGTGACTTTTAATAGCTATTTTCAATATTTATGAAATAACACTCGCATATTAAAATGCTATTATTGATCACCAAAAAGAAATATATTTGTGTTTTTTAAAAGTCCTTTCCTATGAAAATTGGATTGTATCTAGGCTACCAGAAGGAACGGGGGCTGGGGGGGAGGTGACGACTCTCCCCTTCTCTGAGTCATTGTTGTCCTCCTCCCCCCACCGCCTTCATGCAGGCGGGGTCCACTCGTAAAATATTTCATTGATAAAATGAAACATAGGCTTTAACAGTGACATTATTAAGAGTGATTTGTATGTTTCTTAATAACTATGCTCACCGGTGTTGATTTATTGGAGACAATGACACCGCCTATAACTTGCTCCTAATATCCCTCCTTCCAACATAGCTTAGTGGGGGGGTGGGGGCATCATGGGGAGTTTGAGTTTCCCCAGCCACCGGAGGCACATCTTTTTACCAATAGATACACATTAAAACTTTTTTAAAGTTTTTTAATTGATATTTGTTGACTTGATCATTTATATGAAAGAGAGGTAAGGGGTTAATCTTACTGACCAAAGAATAATATTTTCAGATCATAAAGTTATTCCACTTTCATTCTATGAAAAATAGTCCACTCTTATGAAATAAATATATTTGGTGATTGATATAGAGACTACTTCTGATCATCTGATATTTTCTTTGCTCACATTGTTTAATTGGTCATACCCACTCCCCCCCAATTTTATTTTCTCTTCGGATCTACGTAGATC
>CABFWB010001508.1:108309-156021 GCA_902151455.1 Timema bartmani
CCCCGTGGGTACGCTACTGTCTACGCATTAGGGTCAAAACCCTGACCTCTCAGAATGTATCAGTTTATTACACCTCATTGTAGCGCAAACAAAACCGCCGTCCATTCAAATCATGTAATGTGGACAAAACGTATTTTGAAGTTATAATGACTTCTGATTTAAGTGAAATATTAATTGTAGTCATTGTTTGTATCTAGAGTCATTGGTTTCCAACATTATTATATTGTATTTTCTATTCTAGTTGCAAAATTAATAATGAAGATATATTGATTCAATATTTTTTAATTAAATTACACCACTGGTTTTTTATGCATTATATCAGGGGCTTACAACTGGCGGCCCACGATGCGTTTTATATTTTTCGGCCATAAAAATTTCTTGGAAATGTAATCTACTTTAGTAAAATTGATATTTTTAGCCGAAGAAACGGAATATTTTGACTTGTGTGGATGGAATCCGTGAAAGCTCTAAATTGATGATCATTCAGTATTCAGTAATAAACTTAATTGCGCTCTATTTTTATAATAAGTAGGGTATCGCGTCAGGGCCACGTCTAAGGGGGTGGGGGGGAGGGGCAAACTGGGCAATTGCACCGGGCCTCATATTCCATGGGGCTACATTTCCCCAAAAAATTATTAAATTCTATTACAGTTATTATTCTAAATTTCGCATCAGATAGAGTACAGATAATTAATAGCAATAAGTATTCGCTTAGTGATAGGATTCCATTCCATATTCCTGAAAACCCTAACTTTATGTAATTTAAGATTTACGTTATTCGAGTAATGTGCTGCGGTACAGTAGAATACGCCATCATTGTGCCACCGCTGTCGGTCTACAGACAACTAACAGTGCAATGGTGCAAAGAGGAATTTACTTTTGCTAACTTAATTTGTTTGCATTTAATAAAGTACAGTCATTTAATGGGTTGATCAATATTACATAAAACATGGGAAATTATTAAGTATTAAGTACGTATCAACGGTTTAATGCTAAAACTGAAAAACTGCCGTGCAAAGGGGGGCCTCAGATTTATTTGCCCCGGTCCTCACATTTTCTTAAGATGGCCCTGTATCGATCGCGTTACTCCTATTTCCTTCCACCCCTTAACTGATTATGATGCAACCCGCAATTAGTCTCGTGGATTCACTTGTAGCCCTTGGGACACTTTTAAGTTGGAAACTCCTGTATCATATAATACTTGATTGTAAATTAATATTATACATGTGGTGGAACGTGTGGCATGTGTAGAGGTGAGCGTTGGTTATAATACCTTTATAAGTGCCTTACAAGATTAGGCCATAGTGATCTGTCAAGGTAAGACTGACCTTTCAGGGTAAACGAAAAGCACACGTTTCTTTCTCGTGGACGCCAAGAATACATCATCTAGACCTAAATGTAATATATTAAGTACAGTGCCGGATTAAGCTGATTGTATCATAATATTATAAAGGGGCCTCAAAATTACAAAAATGCATATAAGTATTAAAATATAAGTAATTTACATTAACAGTAAATTGACTCAATACTTTCATTTGCTATTCAGCTAGTTAACGTCAGTACATTATTCAGAGGTGGTACTAACCTGGCGTAGTTTTGACCAAAAAAAAAAGTACTCAAGTGTAATGAATAAAGTAGTGAAAAAACATTTTCCATTTTCACCAGGCAGCTTACAAGCATTTTTTTTTCAAATTTTCAATTTACTAATTTAATTGTTTATTGCTACTGTGTTAATACGGCACTGATTAAGTAATTTATAGTGTGTTGTTCTAACCTCTTTGCAAATAACCATATAAGAAACAAACCCTCGGTGATATATAATTATATATTAATTATAATATGGTGTATATTATAAATAAGTTTATCTAAACAATTTTTCTATTCAATAATTTATTATTTAAGTAACTAAACCTTGAACTGTGTTTTTACATAAGAGTTTTCAAAACTAGTTTTAATTAATTAATTTTTAATTTCGAATCTAACATAACATCGTAAATATTAAGGTTTATTTTTCCCTAAAATAAAAGTATTTTACAGAATTTGCATGGATTAATTTTATATAAACTATATATTTCCAATGTAGAATTGACCATTTTTTTATCAATTTAGTTTTTTAAATAAAATCTGATTTAACCTTATCAAAACAAAGTATCTATAGTTTTTAAATTTGGATGAAAAACAAGCTATACATACAATAGGCAATAGAAATGTTATCTTAGTCCACCCAAAAAAAATCCAAATTTCCATTACGGTAAAAAATTGTTTTCTCTATTAGTTTTGGAAATTTTGAGAACCCTCTGTCTCCCTTTCTGGAAACGCCACTTGAATTATCGATTTTTTCATACATTTCTGATAATTTGTCCTAATTAACTTTATGTAAAATTTTCAATTTTCTAACACATTTAGATGAGTTTTTCTCTATCAGTATGGGGCATTTAGACCATTTTCAAGCCCCTCATTTTAATATTTAAACTTTAAACTTCTCCAGTTATCTGGGCTGGTATTCCTCTACGTGGTTGTAATATTTTCAATTTCCTAGGACTCTTATAAAATGTGCGTCCATTTGGGTACTTGGGGAGCGATTTTTTGTTTAAGTTTTTCTAACAAAATAGCTAAGCCACATCTAAACTATACCAAATTAGGACATCCCTTCAATTAACTACCCGTGCAAAGAGCAGATGACATATGGCACTGGTAGAAAAACATGGCCTTTTTAGAGTCCCAGGATGTTAATGCAGCAAATATTTAATTCTAGACCTTTTTTCTCTAGCCTGATTTTCTTATGAAGAACCATCTGAAAGGCCTTCTTAACCACCAGAATCCTACTGTAGAGTAACATTCTGAAGGAAAAAGAGGCCTTCCAGAAGGTTCTTCGTATGAAAATTGAGTTGTCCTTACAAACTGTTATAATACTCATCGTTCGTTTATTTTTCAGAGCCATGAAGTGGGCATTACTCCTCGCCCTGAGCTGTATAGCTCTGGGTGTCTACTCCAGCCCCATCCTAAATTCAGTCGACACTCAACCTGGTGTCAAGGACGACACGGAGGTAGGCAGACAAGCTGCAGCGCAAGTTCCCGCCGCGCCCGCTGCCAGTAGCTCTGACGACGATGATGATGACGATGACGACGATGATGGCGTAGACTTGGATCTCGAGGATGATGACGACGATGACGATGATGATGACGATGATACAGCAGATGATGATGACGACGAAGATGATGATTATTTTGAGAGATTTTTCGATGATATTTTAGGAGGTAAGTACATACCTTTATATAATGTGTGTATTGATATAAGTTTGATGATATAATAGAACAACAGTTAGTTAATAATAGTATTTTTTATTATTTTTAACATCAATACTACCGTTTGTCTGAAATCCAAGAATGTGACCGAATGAACAAGGTGATTCAAAGTATCTGTATAAACTGTAGTGGTGGTAGAGAACTAAATCAAACCTGATTGTTGGTACTGACTGTTGGTACATAAAGGAAAGGTAGAAAGTATGAGCAACATTTATATTTACAGCAGTTTTACAACAATTGTTCAAAGTAATGAACACTAACAATATTGCACGCCTGGCAGTGTCGACGCATTGATTGCCGTATATTTCCAAAGATTCCTGGTATTTCGCGAACATTTTCAGCAGTGACAATGACTCTTGAGATGGGGTCCTCATGGGAGCGGGAGTCTCGTACACGAGTTTCTTTAATTATTTGCAGTGGGAAAAATCGACGTATGCCAAATCGGGAGATCGTGGTGGCCAAGCGACGGGTCCACCCCAGCCTGTCCATCGACCCCCGACAGTGGTGTAAAAATAATCTCGCACATTAGTGCCGAAGTGTACTGACGTCCCGTCGTGTTGAAATCACATTCGACGATGAGTTGCTACAGGAACATTGTTCAGTAGCTATGGAAACACGTATTTCAGAAATATCCGATATGTCCATCCGTCAAGACAAGGTGGCAGAATTTATGGCCTAATCAAAAAGTCATTGATGATATCCGCCCAAACATTGACGGTGAACCGTTGTTAATAAGCATGTATCCGTGTAGCATGTGGATTATCGTGTTACAAAACATGTGCGTTGTGCACTTTAAACACCTCCTTACGTGTGAACGAGACGTCATATGTGAAGAGTACGTGAGCTAGAAAATCACGGTATACTGCGCTCTGCTGCAGAAACCAGCCTACGAACTCTACGCGCAGATATTAATCCCCAGGGTGCAATGACTGGACTCCTGAAGATTAAATGGATATAAATACTGCTCGTACAACACTTTCCATACGATGGGCAGCAGCTCGCGTGCTTGTGCCTGAATAATTGTCCTCAACTAGTTTGTGCATCATAGTTGGAAGCTCTTCTTCTTCCTTCACCAGTAACACCAATTAGCTATCTACTAATAGCATGCCCAAATAATAATTGCGCTAGAAATAAAATGTGCCTCAGCAGAAAGGATATTCCATCAAGATTAATAAAAGGTGTCAGAGAAACTCGCTAATCTATAACGTACTCGTATAATATATACCTAATCACGCCGTTCCTTTACGGGGCCGGGTATGCAAGAAACTATGCATATAGCTCACTAACTTTTTTCACACTTCCCTATCTTTACATACTCTATTCGCTTCAACAACATTCATACACCGAGTCATACATGCTCTTTTATTCTTAAAACTCTAAATGTATACTAGTATAATACCCGTTTAGAAATCAACGGGTTCATTTCTGGTTGTGTAGTTTGCCCCATTGCTATTTGTTGCACAATTATTGCAACTGGGAATCATTTTTAGTGACCCTCAAAATCTGGGAGAGGCATTTCAATTAAAGACGCTATAGTAGGCCAATTATTTATTCCAATGAAAGTATGAAATTGTTCCTCAATTGAAGATTTCGTTATAAACAAAAACAAATCTTTTTAAGGAGATCCCATATCAATCTTTCTTCACCAAGTAGCCATACACTCTTTTTGGTTATGGCTACCTGCCTGAAAAATTTCAGATTCCAAGGTCTTTGAAATAGTTTCGACTTTTTTTGTTAGGGCTACTTGCCTCCAAAATTTCACTTTCCAAGGTAGTATGGGCTTTGAAATTTTTTCAACTTCGTCTTTAAAAAAAATAGGGCCGCACCATGTGAAATTTTTGCTACCACATGTTCCTGCAACCTTTTGGGTTAGAGGTTACCTGTCTGAAAAATTGCATTTTTCTAGGTTGCTTGACATAGGGTACAATAATTGTGCTTTGGTTGAGTTACGAACTAATCTTGATGGGATATCGTTTCCGCTGAGGCACATTTTATTTCTAGCGCAATTATTATTTGGGAATGCTATTAGTAGATAGCTAATTGGTGTTACTGGTGAAGGAAGTAGAAGAGCTTCCAACTATGATGCACAAACTAGTTGAAACTGGAAGAGAGTATGAAATGGAAATTAAGATCGAAAAGCCGATGGAAATGAGGATAGGCCGTAAATAAGAACCATTGAACAGTGTGTTGCTAAAACAGCAGCTGAAGAACGTAGAATATTTCTAATATTTAGGAAGTTTAATTTCAACAGACGTGCAGTGTACATGGAAGATAAAGTAAAAAATAGCCGTGGCCACGGCTGTTTTCAACAAGAAAATAATGCTATTAACTACCAAATTGGATCTGAGACATGGACCTTGAGGAAAAAGGATCATATGTAGTTTTAAAACGTTGGTAAGGACATTCAGCGTGAATGGAAGAATCTATGACTATGTTCAGGGTACTGACTGGAAAACCCAATGGGAAGTGACCATTGGGAAGACCTAAACGTAGATGGGAGGATAACATTAGAATGTACCTGAAAGAAATAGGGTTAATGAGGTGGACTGGATAGAACTATCTCAAGATAGGGATATGGTGTGATGAAATGGACTGGATAGAACTAGCTCAAGATAGGAATAGATGGCGTACCTTTGTAAGTGTGGCGATGAATTTTCTAGTTCCTAATGCCATAGAGTAAGTAAATAAGTAAGTAAGTAAGCATGTAAAACTCTGATATATGGTGTTGGTGGAGAAAATAGAGGTTAGATTGGACAGATCGGGTGACTCATAAAACTTTCTAAAAATAGTAAATGAAAAGAAATCCACTCTGCATTCTGGATGAGTCACATTTTGAGAAGAAATGTGCTATTGAGTGATACCATAGAAGGCCAAGTGGAAAGGAGAAGGATATCAGGAAGACGACGAATGAAACTAATGGATGAGCTGAAACAAGGAGATAAGATGCAGTTTCAGGCTCTAAAAAATGAAGAAACAAGAGGACTCATTTTGTACAAGGCATTTGACCTGTAGAGGGACAAAACTTCTTATAATAGAGCCTACGTTAGCTTGGCAAATAGACTATGTTGATAACGGTAAGAAAGCACAGTGTACCGTATTTGAGTGGGTGAAGACCGCAAATCGTTTGTCCACCTACATTTCTTATATCAATCATGTTGGATACTACGTACTTGTTATTTGGGGACTTTTATTGTTCGTTTTATCTCAGGCTTATTCACATTGCATTTAAAGTTATTTCCATACTTTTTACTCGTCTTTGTTGGAGACCTTTATTATATTTGCTATTCCTGAAAATCACGCTGTGTGCACAAGGAAGTAGTAGATGGTAGCCAGGTCTTTATTCACACCCCATTTCTTAACAAATGTTTATCCTTTTTATTTTGCATTGAGAAGATTTTTTATTGTTTTATTGCTGCAGGGATTATTTCCTTAATGGCGCCACACATTTTAGATTTAAGAATATTATAAGAGTTTTGTGAGACCACTTCATAAGCTAACTATTTTTCGCACTTTGACCATTTGGTATATCTTTCAGGTGATGGGGAATCTGGGCTTGAATCCTGGTCAGGTCTGCTGTGGGTACTTTTCCCAAAACATTTTACCACTCCTCCTTTACTCATATTCGGGTTAAATTTCCTCTCGAGTTTTGCCTATCTTAAACCTATAAAATTATAGGCCTAGGATAGCTCAAACATGTAACGAGATGCGAGAAAAATGTTTTGAAAGAAGATATTTTTCTTCTGACAGTTTTTCTCCATATTTAATTATTTTTCATAGTTCCTTCTCTAGGGCATCGTGTAGAGGGATGATAATAGTATGAGATAGTGAGTGGCTCTTAATATGGTAAAATAAATGTCATGATATACAGTCATAACACTATTAATTCAATAATATCGTAAATAGATCTGCTATTTCATTAGCGTTCCTTATCAAACCATACGGAACGATCAGCCACATTGAATTTGTATTGGAATTGGTATTAATTTCCAAAACTCTGGTCTGTAGGCCGTGAAAGATACGTTGGCAAATGCTTAGATATCCAAGCAACATTGTGTTTTACTCATTTGTATTATTATGTTTGTAACACATGGGCTAGTTTACTTTAGTCTGAAAATCACGAAGTATTCAGACCCTTACTGCTATCGTGTGTGGTATACCGTGTATACTGTATATAAACGCTTTACTCCTCTCCTCAGTAATCAAGCTCTCAAAACTCCAAAGCTATCAACGATCACGCTTCTAAGATGTATAACGAACCTTCGAACCTTGAATACATTTTCTAACAATGTAGGCTTTCCAGATACTCTCTGATCCACCAGGTGCAAAGGCGCTAAATACATTTCCCGATTCATAACCCCAAATTTCTTTATGTAATGTAACCTAAAATATCCCCATTTTATGGCAAGGGAAGTACCCAGAAATTAAGGTCAGAGTGGACAAAACTAATACTAAACCACGTACTCTGAGAAGAAATCGAATAAAATAGGGCTGGGAGATGATGCGTGTAGGATAGAGGGGGTCTGCTATCGACTTCAAATTGGCTTACACCAGTCAGGCTTCAATATTTAATATATTCCTATACTTACCATATTTTACTAATGTCATCAATGATACTTAGTATTAATATTGACTCCTTCAGGGGGACCATGTTAACTCAATAGTGGGCGTGTCATTCTTCTTTATCTCTTCTGGTAGCTACACCCTTGGTTGGATCAGAGATTTCCATTAATCAAATGCAATCTGCATAATAAAACAGATCATGCTTCCCAAATTCAAGACTCTGGGCTTGACACAATATAAAACCATTTTGAGAAAAACCTTCATTTTAAACCAGGCTGGGTATAAATTTATCATCTGGTGTGTAAGTGATTCGGAGCTCACTGTATAAACGTAGTTTTAGAATAAAATAGCTCCATTGGTATTTATAGCACGTAGAAATATCATATATGTTTGGTACAACAGTATAAACCCCCTCCCGCACCCCCTTGAGCCAGGAGTAACCCCCATTCAACATCTGTGTTTGTCCTCAGATGACGATGATGATGACGACGACCCCACACCAGCGGTGGTTCAACAGCCCGTAGTGGCCGCTCCGCAGCAACAGCCTGTCCTCAACACTCCCGGAGCCGTCAGACCAGGTAGTGCCTTGCCCGCCGACATCAACCCCGCAGATTACGAGGACCCCGCGGCAGCCGACCAGGCATACGACGAGGAACCCGCCGCTGAGGAGCAGGCAGCCTCCGACTTACCAATCACAGACTTTGACTCCGCCGACCCCGACGGACTGAAAGACAAACCCGAACAACCCTTAGCTGTGGCGGCCGTCGTGGCTGCCCCGACAGACACTTCTTCGGCGACAACCACTGGCGATGACGATGATGACGACGATGACGATGACGATGACGATGAATTTGACGTTGACATCGGTGATGACGACGATGATGACGATGATGATGACGATGATGACGATGACGATGACGACGACGACGATGACGATGATGACGATGGACTGGAGGATGTTGTTGGGGGTGACATTGAAGCTAAGAGATCACGTGAGTCTTCTAATATTAACAGCAATCTTGTGAGATAGTAAATAATGTTGTCCCAGCGCTAACGATAAAATATCCGTACAAATAATATGCCATATAAACTCTTTGGTGAATCTATAAATTAGTGATATAAAAATAATTATAAGCTATAAGTGGCTCGATCGACAAACAAGTTCTACTTATTTGGGAAAAGTTAGCAAATCTACAAGATTATTACGGCCTACATACATTATTTATGTGATTGGTGTTGACTGGCCGAAAGATAATTAATCTGTTTAACTTTTATTTAAACTTAAAACTTAAATAAAATCATAAATTAATTGCTATAGTTTATGGTTTTTCTAGTTATTTATAATAATTTATTAATTTATTGACATTAAAAAATGAACTTAATTTAAATCTGTGTGTCAACTGCTTCAAGTGTGAAAGTGTGTTGGTAATATTTATAATATTCTTGAATGGACTGTCCTTTCTCCGCTTCCCGCGGTTGAAGCCAAAGACAATTTTAAACTTCGTAAATGTCACGTTGTAGGTGAAAAACTTATTTAAATATTTGTGTTCAAAGGCAGCTGAAGAATCAGATCTAGTGTGTATGTAATCAATGTATGAAAAGTATTGAAGTGAGAATCAATATAAACTGTTTTAAAATTATAAACGTCTTTCATTTAATATTGCAATAATTCAAACGCATCCTAAACTAAATAACATTACCTTATCGCACGTTCGATAACTTTGTTGTCTAATCATTTAATGCATTTTAACAGCGTGACATCTACTTTTGTTTGCATATCAACCTCTTTATTAATAATATAATGGCTTTTCTGACTAATGCAACCACTTTCAACTAACTAAACTAACTAATATGCATTGTGCTGTACATTAACAATATTAACAAGTCATATTAATGTTAACCAGAGTCAAAGATTGCACCAATAACAATGAAAAATAGTTCAGATTTAACTAAAACAGTGAATGAATACCATTATATAATTCAACATTAACTTTAATAATAAGTATAATGTTTAAACAATAATTTGAGTTTATAAATCAACATTAAAATTCAAGCTTACCTCACGTCTAAACCAAAATAGGGTTTAAATAACTTTTGAATCTGGTCAACAGGAGAGTGTTATTTGAATGCAACTAAACATTTTCATGACATCATCCAAATAAAGTAATTAACCTCTAATATACGTATGCTAATTCTATTTTTACAAACCGCATGAGCTATTTGCTTGCTAATAATAATTATTAACAGCTTTAAAAGTAATAGAACTAATTTCAAATTGTATTACTAATCCTACTTCGCTAGCGCTGAATTGGTTGCTGCTTTCTTGATCTCGCAGCTTCCCTGGGCCACTCAAATATTTTCCTCTTTGAACACTTTGGTTGAAAATATAATATAATAATTGACCGTTTCACGGTTAGTTTTACATTAAGATGGCGAAATCAACTTGAGCGTGTTTATATTTGCACTATCACAGATTTATAAAGCTTCTTTTGTCTTCTAATTTTGCTGACTCTGTGAAATGAGTAAATATATAGCCTACTCGTTGAAGAATAACATTTAATAAGCTATCAACAAAACTTCATAAAAACTTAGTTGCCAAATAATGAAGTATTTTAAAATTAACATTAAAAAAAAGGCCTAGCAAACTTTTAACACTTTTAGTTTTGCTAAATATAAA
This sequence comes from Timema bartmani, assembly GCA_902151455.1. NCBI lineage: Eukaryota > Metazoa > Arthropoda > Insecta > Phasmatodea > Timematidae > Timema > Timema bartmani. The sequence continues at coordinate 118,853 of CABFWB010001508.1, forward strand.
TTGCAACAATGTACAAAATTGTGTCCAAACAAACACTCGCTAAAATGTTGCATTATACACCATATCGTTTTGTAATGAATGACTAATTTTATGTTTCGGTCCGAACTAGCTTCATGTTTCAATATTTATTCTAATGCAATTTCCCCTAATTTGTGAAGTGAATCAACAATAAAACCAATTTCAAATTTCAAATAAATTTCAAAATGTGAAGTGTTTGGAGAGGAAAGTTTTCTGCCCTCGATTATAAAGGAAGAATATTAACATGCCATGTTTATGATGGTATATTGACTCACCCACAACAATCGACATGACTTGACGACTGCATAAGACAAATGGATGATTTGACTAAACATTGTGTAATGCACGGTGGCAGGTTTTACAGAACTCATCCTTGTGAAATAGTATATACACCACCAACATTTCCAAGTGGGCTTTATTAGTGCTGATCACAGGCCATATTAGGCTACTTTTAGCAATATAACTATTTAAAAAATAATCACAATAATACATTTTTTTTATTTAGCACCGCGTCTTACTACCCGTTCGGGTTATACGCTTAAGTACTAATTACACTAATGGACTAGAAATTAGAAAGGTTGGATTTAGAGGAAGTGAACCCGCATTTGCGTGGAGGGAGAGTGGAAAGCCATTTAGGAAAAACACCCCCAGTTCACCCAACCGAGATTCGAACCTCAATCTCCCCGTCCTCGGTGGTCTAGCTCAACATGACTGGCGTAGTAGCCAACTACGCCACCGAGGCGGGTTATACATATATATTGAAAAATTTGACAATTTCCAAACAATTGTTAACAATTATTAGTGGACTTTCATCCATTGTCTAAAAATGGTCAAATAAGAGATGTTACGAAAAGTCAAAAATTAAAAATGAAAAAACAAACAAATCAAGGGAACTTTTTTTAAGATAAAAAATTTATGAAATTAAAAAAATATACTAGAAAAGGATTTGTTTATAATTTATATAAAATCAACGTACCATTATAATAGTAAATACGTAATTAAAATCTTATAAACAACAATGTTAGAAAAAACAGAATTAAAACAAGGAAGAAAGAAATCAATGGAACCTTTTTTCTTTTTTTCTGTACTTTTTTCCTGTTGAAACGTTTAATTATTGTTTTAGTTTTCATTTTTAATATTTTGCTTTATTTTGTAACTTTTCTTATTTATTTCGTTGTAGACGATATTAAAAGGGAAAGATTACAATCCAATACAACCCCATAGTGTCAAATTTAATTTTTGAAATGTTTAACAAGTTTTTCAACAATACAGATTGAGGTTACGCCTTTTTATATTATCTTTGTAAAATCCCGACTAGTTTGGCGGACCAGAATAAAACAGGTCACCGAATGGACCACAATGATATATAGTGGCCACAGCAAGATATTTTATTAGACTGTGATGTAATTAATAAAACGGTATGGAATGGCTTATTTAAGAGCCGCCAAAGAACGTTAGCTTACGAACTAGTTAAATATTTGTCTCCATATTCCTGATTGCATTCTTGAGCATCTCAAATGGTTTTCCTTGCAGAGTTAAATGAGAAATTCATTTGAAATAGCTCTGAATGTGCTCAGGAATCGTTCCCCTTTCCCCCCTTCCATTTTTTCCCAAAATAAAATCCTATGAGAACGCCATTCGTAGATTTGAAAAAAAAAAGACACCTGTACATGAAAATCGAACCCAGGACCCTTGGCTTACCATGCCAATGCTCTAATTACTAAGTCATCCAGCAGTCGTCCCATGCTTTGGGTAATTCTTCACTAATATTTTAAGGCACCTTCGCTAATTCTGTACAATCCATTGTATAAACTTTGGTTTATTTCAATATATATAATTACCCTAAGCATGAGACGACTGCTGGATGGCTTAGTAATTAGAGCATTGGCACGATAAGCCAAGGGTCCTGGTGTATATATATATACACATATACACAACTGATTTTGACAAAAGTCCGTTCTGAAAGGTTTGTCACTAAAAAGACTTTTCAGCATGGACTTTTTTTTTCAAAAACCTATATATACGTGCTTGGTCCTTGTGTAGCGTTACTAAGATCCTGCATGAAAATGTTGATGCACTACTTCAAAAGAGCTGGGTGCGTACCATCCGTCTACCCTGAGCGGTAACAAACTTACCTCGCTTAGTTCCACTATGGTGTAGCTTATTAGATAGGGCTATAGTGTAATTAGTCAAGGTAAACGGAGCTTACATATTATTACGAGTCTTCATTGTCTATTTCAACCAAATAAGTCAGTATTTAACATTTTTATTTTTGTATTGCGTTGTTGACTTAATCAACATATTTACAATGCTAGCTTATTATTTAAAAGGTTTAGAATAAGTTGTTTAAAGTGTAAATGCACTCCTCGAACTTGACGGAAGATGCTACTGGTAAACCTGCATCAGGTAGGAAAATATTTGTATTTGTATTTGTGTATTTAAGTTCGAGGTATAAATGTTTTCATGTGAACATAAAGTACAAAAATATATTCATATAACTAGCATTATCTGACCGCTTGAAATGTTACTAGTTCTATTTTCACATATTCATTCATCAAGTAACCGACCCCGTGGTGTAATGGTCAATGTACCTGGCTACTAACCTAGGGGTCCAGGGTTCGATTCCCGGGTGATACCGTGGGTATTTTCCCCGAAAGGGGAACTATCCCAACGGTCGCCAGGGCTTGGTAAGTTAGCTTTTGTTTCCACTGGTTACAAACCCTCACACTATCACCATCACCTCATCTCATCGGAACATGGAAAGATCCTCCACGGAAAGGATGTACGATTAGTACATTCGGGTGTCCCCTGGGCGAAGTTGTATTATTACTGGCTAATATTCCCTACGAATGACGTAGCCCAGACGCGCAATATTATTACTATACGTCAAGTCACGTGATCTACAGCTTTCACGTTTTATAAAATAATACTAATAGTATGTAAAAATAATATTATAAATGTTGGCCACAAAAAATAATTTTGTTTTTTAACAAAAGTATCTTCCTATAAAAATTATATTATAGTTAAGTTGTAAAAAAATCTCATTGCCTTATTACTATAGGCATACACTTTTATAACAGTATTAATAACAATAGGTTTGCACCGGTGGGTATGCGGGCTAAACGTCAGGTTCATCTAGTCTAGTTGGCTAGTGATGGAGAAGTCAGAGTTCGAACCCAAGCTGGGTGTACTGAGAGTGTTTTCTCCTAAACTGTTTCGCACTCTCCCTCCACGCAAATTAGGATACATTTCCTCTATTTATTCATTCATCCCAACCTCATTAATACAATTGAATGTGATTAGCCCGGAAGGGTGATATGGAGGTAGTATATGCTACAAAAACCATTATAACACAAAACTTTACATACTCTCATATAAGTCTATAAAAGTTTAGAACAGAAATGTTCAAAATTTGGTTATCAGTAAATTAAGAGTTTTAAGAAGAAAAAAAATCATATAATCTTAAATATCATTTAAAATACTGAAAAAATTGTTAGCACCATTTTCGAGAAATTTTCAATTTTAAAAATCCGATATCAGTAACCTTAATTATTTTAAACTAGAATTAAAGAGCCATATTTTTTTTAAAGATTATTGGCACGTAAAGCGCTAATTTCTATCTTAACTATCGAGGCTGAAAATTTTCAAAATTACATTAATGTACCTATATTAATAAAATGAAGCATTTTTGTTTGTTTGTTTGTCATAATGTAAGCATTACGCGATAACTACCCCACGCAGAGGGCCAAAATTTTAAAATTATTAGTTAGTAGCCCCTCTGGACGAACATGTGCACCTCAAAACAGGAATTTTAAAATTTGGATTTGATTTTTTCAAATTGATTAAAATCTGTGTTGTTAAAATTAAAATACAGATTTTGTTTAAATTTTTGCTGTTTGAAGCAAAGAAAAGCGTTACCGGAGATAATACATTGAGTGGTTACCCTGGGAAACGCTTGTTCTTCTACTAGTCTATAATAATGAGAAAGTAAAAACAATCAAATAAAGGGGGCTAGTGTTAGTTTAGACCAGTGGTTCCCAACCTGGGGGCGATTGCCCCCCAAGTGGGTGATTTGGGTCATCAGGGGGGCAATAAATAAGTGGGGGGCGATTTGGGGGCGATGAGTATTCAAAGGGGGAAAAATTAAAATAGTACTGTACAGTAGAAGTTACTGTCAACTTAATTTTTTCCAGATTCCAATTTTAAAATGAAAACATGTACTCCTGTTTTTTAAATGTACGTCAATGATCTTAGTTAATTATTTCACTTCTTTGTTCTTAAAAAAAATCTGTAAAAAATGTACATTTTAATTTTTTTTCTATTTTATTTAAGAGTGACCGGATAAAACTGCTTTGGTTGTTTTTATATACGGTAGTAAAATTGTTTAAAATAATAAAACTGCTTTATTATTTACACTTTACTTCAAATTAAAATTAGGCATACAATGAAAATGAAAAGGGGGCGATAGGTGTTAGTCAACCTCCAGAAAGGGGAGATGGGCCACAAAAGGTTGGGAACCACTGGTTTAGACCATCCCCTTCCCCCCCGGCTTGGAAGTTGTCTCACGGCCCGTCCTAACTGTCCTTCCTCTCGCATGCCTTCACTTCTCGTCCCACTTGAGGTTAATTTGAATTCGCAGTTGTTTTTTTAATCGTGTGAAGCGTGTGACACGTCACCAACCAAATGGGGGGTAGTGAGGGCGAGGGGGGTGAAAGAAGGAACTTGGGATAACGGTGAGTTCGCACGACCGATCCAACGGGACAAGGAACGATTAGTGGACCGGACGGAAGATACGCATTCTGATTGAAACTGCTCCCAAGTACAGTCTCATTTTCATAGGAAGAGCCTTTATCTGACAGCTATAAATGCTAGCCTACTGGAGCTACTCTTTTCAGTCCAATTTTCATAGGAAGAGCCTTTATCTGACAGCTATAAATGCTAGCCTACTGGAGCTACTCTTTTCAGTACAATTTTCGTAGGAAAAGCCTTATCTGACAGCTAGAAATGCTAGCCTACTGGAGCTACTCGTTTCAGTCCAATTTTCATAGGAAGTACTTTCTTTATATGACAGCTATAACAATTACGTAATCTACTTTCAATACTAGCTCGGTAGCTTCTCTGCCTACTGAACTAAGGATCGTGGGCTCGATTCCTGATATGACCGAAAAATGTGTAGTTGGTGAAATGTGGGTTTTCCCATTCCCAGTGATGAATTAACGTCCGGGGACTGGATGTTGTGCCCGTCCAAGTCTTAAGTTGGATTATAAGGCATATTAAGCTACGACAGACCTAGCCAGCTGGTAGTGGGAAATGTATGGCTTGAATAAAAAAATGACCCAGGCCACAGGCTGGAAACAGTAATGGATGTACTTTCAATAATAGCTGGTAGTTTAGTAGGAAATGGAGGTGATATAATCTATAGGTGGGCCTATAGGAGTGGTGGGGTGGAGGGGACTTTCAGGTAGGCCACGTGCCCCTCCCCCCATTTCCTAAAAATGCTTCCAATGTTGTTTGTGATGAGGCAGACACACAAATTAATGTAATAAATAATTATTATAAGGTGGGTGAAGGATGCTTTCAGCTCTGATTACAATCGTCATCGAATTTTGACAAATCTACCAGGAGGGAAATCGGGGGAAGGGGGCTGATATATATATATATATACACAGGTTGACACACGCTGTGCTATTTAGAACATACTATAGTCTACCTGTTCCTAGCGACACAACGCATGCGCATTGTATGACACCACAAACACAGTATTTTCACCGGAAGTATTTGTTCGGACACGTCATGACCGGATTAATATACGACTTCACTCGTTCTCAATATTCGCAGTTCATTCATCTGTTTCTCCTATCTTCTATATTAATATAATGAAGAGTTTGTCTGTGTGTCATGATTCGTAAGCATTGAGTGATACCTACTGCATGCAGGGGTTTGGAATTCTTAAAAATTAGTAACCCGTGTTCACGAATGTTAAAATTTTGAGTATATTATATTTTAATTTATTAAAAACCGAGTTGGGCCCCGGGCAGCGCAGGGCTTAAAAACTACCTTCCATGTACAAACATTAAACTAAACACATTTCTCACGGGTTCTTCAACTAGCATCAAATACATAGCACATTACATAATTTGGATGTATCTGTTTCGGTGACCGCATAGTCTAAGGCGTCACTCTCACAATAGACTAGACTGCTGACTACTGGGATATCGGGGTTCAAATCCCGGTCGGGTGTACTGAGGGTGGTTTTTCCTGAATGGCTTTCAACTCTCTCTCTTCATGCAAATGCGGGTACACTAACTCAAAAATTTAACCTTCCTCGTCCCTAACACATTAGCGTAGTTAGTACATATGCGTATAACCTGAACAGGTAGTAATATGTGCTACTAAAATAATTAATCAAATTTGTTTTTTGAATATTTTTTTTTCATTTATTTGAGTGATTTAACGTGCACTTTTTGAACCGATTGATTATGTCAGCACACGAGAATTTTTATGAGCGAGAGCGAAAGAGCCCACCAATTTTGCCAGGAAAGGTATTTTCACATACCTTCTAAGGTTCTTTTACAACCACAATCGACATGGGACCGACGACTTTACTTTCACTCCGAATGAAGTTATGCTATATATATTTAAAGCAAGTAAATCCGTCGACACCGGCTGGATTTGAACCCACGAAAATCGGGTCTTGAGGCGAGCACCTTGACCCAAGGCCACCAAGATCAACCTTAATGAAACTCTCTCTAGTTTGTTTTACTACAGAAGTGAAACTAAACGATCATGGCAGTCACACCTCCGTACGTTTCGACTGGCGAGTGATTGCAAGTTTTCTCTGGGATATACTAGGCATCACTAACCCGGCATCACATCACTAACCCGGCATCTTTATCAAACGTGACTGTGATCCCTCGACTAAGTCTGCCTAGTCATCGAAACGACCTAGGGTCAGTTCCCAAAAGTATCAAAGATGTATTACTGTAACATTGGGCTTGTTCACTTTGAATTAATGGTAAACTAGGATTTGGTTACAAGAGTTTCAAACTAACTTAACCCTAAAACAAACAACAACCTCCCCAACCTTCAACTCATCACTGTTAAAAAGAACGCTCCAATTTCACCAATGTGCTGTGTGTCCTTTTTTACTTGAGTAGTTAAAAAGTTATTTTAGACCTAATACCATCCAGTAGTAAATAGTGCTGTGTGTCCTAGTCAACTCCAGTAGGTCCATAGTCTTGTGTGTCCTAGTCAACTCCAGTAGGTCCATAGTCTTGTGTGTGTCCTAGTCAACTCCAGTAGGTCCATAGTCTTGTGTCCTAGTCAACTCCAGTAGGTCCATAGTCTTGTGTCCTAGTCAACTCCAATATGTCCAGTCTTGCGTCCTAGTCAGGTGTCAGGTAAACGAACCCAGGTCCCTAATCTCAACTAAAACTAAGGAGTCGGACAGTGTGTCCTAGAATGAATCAGGACATGTTACTAATAGCAGACACGGTAACGACAAAGCACTAGTTGTGTAAAAACAAAAGTTGACTGTAGTAAAATCTTTGGCGCCCTGTTTGATGAACTTGTTTTGTTAACCTGGTCTCTCGAGAGAGAGATGAGCGGCCTCAAAGTGGGTCAAGTTTGCTCTGAGACAAGGTTTTGGGGCCGGCCTCTTTCAGAAACTGGTATTTCCTCTCATACATTATTACATTACACTGATAGCCATGGTGGTACGAGACGGATTTACTAGGCTTCTTTTCAATGCCAGAGGCAGTGAACATTCTTTACTCCCTGGGTGTGTCAGCTAAACATCCCAATTAGCTCAAAGTTAGACCTACCTGTCTCAGCGCTTGTAGCTCTTACCATGCGAGTTGTTCTATTCTACAATCACACCAGGAAAGTAACCGGATGTAGAGTCGCCTGATATTTCTAAGTTTGATTATCTAGTGCAAATGTCTGTGTTTCATTAGTCTGATAGTACTGCGCTTCTTATTGGGATTTAACGGATTCAAAGTACTCTGTCTTCTCTCTTTATTCTACAGCACGTACATTTGTGATGTGTCTTTTTTACTTCTGTAGCTAAAAAGTTATTATAGACCTTATACCCTCCACCCTCCAGCAGTAAATACTGCTGTATAATCTGCAGTAGGTCCAGTCCATAGTGTTGTGTGTCCTGAATGTAATAGGTCCATAGTGATGTGTGTCCTCAGTAGGTCCATAGTGCTGTGTGTCCTGTAATAGATCCATAGTGATGTGTGTCCTATAGTAGGTTCATAGATCTGTGTCCTGTAATAGATCCATAGTGTTGTGTGTCCTCAGTAGGTTCATAGATCTGTGTCCTGTAATAGATCCATAGTGCTGTGTGTCCTACAGTAGGTTCATATATCTGTGTCCTGTAATAGATCCATAGTGCTGTGTGTCCTCAGTAGGTTCATAGATCTGTGTCCTGTAATAGATCCAGAGTGCTGTGTGTCCTGCAGTAGGTCCATAGTGCTGTGTGTCCTGCAGTAGGTTCATAGATCTGTGTCCTGTAATAGATCCATAGTGCTGTGTGTCCTATAGGTCCATAGTGTTGTGTGTCCTGCAGTAGGTTTATAGAGCTGTGTCCTGTAATAGATCCAGAGTTCTGTGTGTCCTCAGTAGGTCATAGATCTGTGTCCTGTAATAGATCCAGAGTGCTGTGTGTCCTGCAGTAGGTCCATAATGGTGTGTTGTGTGTCCTGCAGTAGGTCCATAGTGCTGTGTATCCTACTGTAGGTCCATAATGCTGTATATCCTGCAGTAGGTTCATAGTGCTGTGTGTCCTACAGTAGGTTCATAGTGCTGTGTGTCCTGTAATAGATCCATAGTGCTGTGTGTCCTACAGTAGGTTCAATTGATCTGTGTCCTGTAATAGATCCATAGTGCTGTGTGTCCTACAGTAGGTTCATAGATCTGTGTCCTGTAATAGATCCAAGGTGCTGTGTGTCCTACAGTAGGTTCATAGATCTGTGTCCTGTAATAGATCCATAGTGCCGTGTGTCCTACAGTAGGTTCATAGATCTGTGTCCTGTAATAGATCCAAAGTGCTGTGTGTCCTACAGTAGGTTCATAGATCTGTGTCCTGTAATAGATCCATAGTGCTGTGTGTCCTACAGTAGGTTCATAGATCTGAGTCCTGTAATAGATCCATAGTGCTGTGTGTCCTTTAGGTCCATAGTGTTGTGTGTCCTGCAGTAGGTTCATAGATTTTTGTCCTATAATAGATCCATAGTGCTGTGTGTCCTACAGTAGGTTCATAGATTTGTGTCCTGTAATAGATCCAAAGTGCTGTGTGTCCTACAGTAGGTTCATAGATCTGTGTCCTGTAATAGATCCATATTGCTGTGTCCCCTTCTACCCCCAGATGGGGTCACAACCACTAGGTTTGTCCAGGAAGTTGGCCATGATCGTTCAATCTCTGGTTTCCAACTAAGTCGTCATCCGACTAGATGTGTGCTAGTGGCACATGACGGAATACTCGGCCCACATTCTACCTGTTCCGTTACTTCTGGCGAGGAGGTGCATGGCCGGAAGTTGGAACCACCTTACCTCCTCACTCCACCTCCTTCCTGGGAACACAATCTCAAATAATTACATACAGTAGTAATAATATCGCGCGTCTGGGCTACATCAATCTTATCCCAGTACCGGAAAGATTAGCCAGTACTAATGTAATGTAATGTAGGGGATGCCAGAATGTACTAATCGTACATTTTTTTCCGCGTGGAGGTTCTTTTCCATGTGCCGATGAGATGAGATGAGATGAGATGATGGTGATAGTGAATATAAGGGTGCGGAACCAGTGGAAACACTTAGCGTACTGCCGGGATCACAATCAACTTAATTTTAACTCAAGAAAACAGATGGGTGGTCACTATTCACGTAACTTAACGTAACAACTCGAGCCAAACATCTGCCTTCTAGAGTATGTATTTTGATATGTGATTTGTACTATTTGTTAAGTCATGATCTGTGAATGTTTACTGTTTTCTATCGAAAAAATAAATATTTATTATTTACTTTTTTGATAAACTTAGCTTTCCTATTTTAGTTTAATTATTTTGTTTCACTGTCCAATCGTTAAAACTGAAGCTAAGGAGTAGGCCTGAACCTTCGTCATAAAACCAACAAATGAATTACTAAATAGCCCTGTAGACGTCACTCGCAAAATGATTGGCTGGCTAGATCACGTGATTCCCTTTGTGTAACACGTAACGTGAAAGACCCCCCAGGACATTTATTAAGTGAACTGCAAGTGAACGATAAGTTAACTGCATTGTGATCGCTTCCATTTAAAAACACGAGGAGAACCTTTACGTTAAGTTACGTTAAGTTAACCTTATGTTAATGTTAAGTTTATCGCTATCCCGGCATAATTCTAACATAAACCTAAATAACCAAACCCTAGTGGCCGTATGGGTTTCCGCTTTCGGGGGAGAGCACCTATGATACCAGCCGGGAATCGAACCGGGACCCCTGGGTTCGTATCCAGGAGAATTGGCCACTACACCACGCGGCCGGTTAGTTCATATAACAATAAATAAAGTGGTTGTTGAATTTCCACCTCATCTTTGTACCCATTAGGGATTAATTAGTTACGCTAATTTTGTATCGACACCGCGCCTTTCTTATCCTTTAGGTTGTAAACATATGTACTAGTTACGCCAAAGTTTTAGGGGTGAGGAAGTTTACCCGTATTTACGTCGAGGGATGGTGGAAAACCATTTAAGAAAAACTACCCTGATTACGTATCGACCGTAATTCGAACCCCGATCTTCCATCATCGACAGTTCAGTCCAATGCGACAGTGACATCTTAGAACATTCAACCAACTAAGCTGATATTACGCTAAATGAATTAAGCACTTTAGTTTAAATGTATCTACATTTGCTTGGAGGAAGAGTGAATTATTTAGCCAAAACAAATTAATTTCTTCCGTCCGGGATTCTAACCCGGTTCTACACATCACCGGCAATCCAATTTAATACGACAGTGATGCGTTAAACTATGTGACCCCCTATGCGGGTTTCAATACCTGAAATACTCTTATCATGTACTAATAAAAGGTTGAAATCAGTATTCAATCTTTAAATTGCGCGAGGAAGGCAAATGCTTTAAACATATTTAATTTATACCGATATTTACAAAATTCGGTGTTCACATAGAACATTATTATCTTCTCATATCCCCCAAAAATTTGCCGTAGGTGTCCTACATTTCGAAAGGGAGGATAAAACAATTTATTTATGTTTCCTTTTTATCACCGCGCCTTACTACCCGTCTGGGCTACCCACATCTAACTTCGATAATTGGGTAAATATGAGGAAGGTAGAATTTAGAGTAAATGTACCTGTATTTACGAGGAAGGAAAGGGGGATACCAATAAGAAGAAATCACTCTCACTACCCCCGGCCAGGATTCGAACTTCAACCTCTGTGTGACCTACAAACCAGACTAGAACCTTTACTCCAGGTTCTCACCTAGCCGAGTGTAGTTTCATTCAAACTGGGTGTACACAGATTATTTCACTGGTGCATAATTGACTGCATGGTCTAAGGCAGTGGTTCTCAAAATGGGTTCCGTGAAGGGGTTTCAGGGGTTCCATAAGATGACTATACATACTCATTAAAATAAATAGGATTACGTTTGTGTTTAAAGTTCGATGGTTAAAACTCTAATAACTGTGCTATTTTTAAAAATAATGTTAGTTGTGGATTTTAAAATATTTATTTTTATCCTTCAAATTTTGTTCGCTTCCTTTTGATCTTCCCCAAAACTACCCTGGCACACCGGTTGATAAACGATGGCTCAAAGGAATCACGCCCGCGACAGACTCCCATTGAGCTCTAATTGTATTTAGAAATCAAGGTATGTCTGAAAATAGTTTTCAAACTGTTATGTTACTTATAAACAATCCAAATGTTCTCACAATCAAAGTTTGTTCTTCTATGGAAGATTAAATGAACCTCGTCTATTTTTTTAAAATCAGATTCCTCTGCAAGATATTTAGAGTGGTCCTCCCCAATAACAATTTTGGAATTTGTATGCCCTAAAATATATTTAGAGGTCTTCACCTGGAATATTTAGGAAAATTAGACCTCTTTAGGACCTATTTGGAGTGGTCCTCTTTCAACGAATCTTTGAAAATTGGATGCCTCTCTCTAGAAACTGTTTTAATTTATGCTCCCCCAAATTTTTTTTAAAATAGGTTGCTCTTAGAAGTTATTTTGAGTGATCCTCACTTGTTTATTATTTTAAAATTAGATTCCTCTTGAAGATATTCGGAGTTTGATTCAAAGCCATTTTGACTTTTATATTCTAGTACAGGGGTTCCCAAACCCTTTGAGACCACGCCACCCTTTACGTGTCAGATTTTCCGGGCGACGCCCCTGTATACAATATTTTCAAGGAACATTAGAATCCGGAACTCGTACGAAGGGAATACTTTCACAAGGAAAAACATGTGTTTTCTTGTTTGATTTATTCCATTATTTAAAATATGTACGAGTAAACGTATTGAAAATGTGCATGTTGCATTTAACAATACATTATAAGTTTTAGTTTTTCCTTATAGCCGCGACGCTCCAGGGCGTCGCGACGCACGGTTTCGGAACCCCTGTTCTAGTTTATCAGAGGGGAGTGAAATATCCTTAGCGGGGGCAACTTTATTCCTGGCAGGTAATGATGCTCCACTGACCCCCTAGTTGCCCCCTCCTTTGGTTCTGACACCAATCGTTACCGTAATTATATTTGATTCAGGATTGTTATAATCCTTATTGTATTTCTAACCTTCCTTTCACAAGGATGCTATTTGCTTGGAGGGGGAGTGGTAAACCACTTCGGAGCACCCGGCTTTGGTTCGAACCTCGAGCTCCCCGTCATGACTAAACTAGACCAGAAGAGACGGTGGATGCTAAGCGAGTATTTTGTGTATGGTTGTTAGAGCGACAATCTGCGAGATGACATGTGTGTCACGCATGCTCATTTGCACATGGATCATGTTAGAATAACGGACAGGTGTGCCAACGTAGGTCCGGCACAAGTGGTGGTAAAGTAAGGTTAAGGTGGGATGGAAGAAAACGTGAATTAAGGTTTGCTTTGTTTTTACAGTTTTTATGACAAAAATACATTAATTTTTTTTGCCAAATAATTTAATTTTGCACGAATCGAAACATTTAATTCAATTATCTACACATAGTAATAATTGTAATCTCAACAATAATTGAAATTCCACGAGTTTATAAAAACTATTCAAGACTTTTTTGGTTTTTAGCACCGTGTCTTACTACCCGTTCAGGTGATACACTAACTATTAGGAATGTTATATTTATAGGAATTGTACTTGAATTTCCGTAGAAGGAGAGTGGAAAACCATTTTGAAAAAAAAAACCTCAGTACACCCGACCGAGATTCGAACTTTGATCTCCCCGTCATCGGTGGTCTAGTCTACTGCGAGAGTAGCACATTAGACCATGCGATCATCAACGCGTGTTTAAGACTTATTAATATTGCCATTATGTAAAAACTTATCATATAATTTATTTTAGTTTTAATTAACTTCTTTTTGTCATAGAAAACAAAAAAAATACTAACATTGAGACTGGGTCATTCTCGAGAAATTAAGTTTTTATGGGCCGTATAGTTTCCAGCGTACTATTTTAATCATTTATCGATACAATCTGTCATTTTTTATATTAATAAAATGAAGAGTTTGTTTGTCTTGATCACTGCGCGATATCTACCGCACGCAGAGGACTGAAATTTTAAAATTAGTAGTCGGTATGTACAAACATGTGCACCACGAAGACAGAATTTTAAATTTTGGATTTGATTCGTTTTAATTAATTAGGAACTGGGTCGGAAGAAAACAATGAATAGATTTTTTTCCTTCAGTTTGAAGTAAATAAACGCGTACTCAGGGGTAACCACGCAATCCATTAAAGAAGGAAGATTGATTATGCATAATATTGTTTGGAAAATTTTTATCTTTAGTTAAAAAAAGGGGCATAAAATCTAAGCTTAAGGTTTCAATTTTTTTAATATCGAAAATCAAGTGTTTTTACGAAGACTTTTGCTCTCTGTAATATCGGCATACTATTAAATACTGGAAATTATATTTTTGGAAATAATTTTATAAAAAGAACTGTATTCTACTTATGGACAGTAAATAGTCGATTTTAAAAATCAATTTCAAATTAATTATAAATGGTCAAAGGCAGCAGTTCTAGTTATTTTTCGTGCTCATGGCACACTTTAGAATAAAAGTATTTTTAGTGGCCCACTCGAAGGAATTGAAGAGCGAACACCTTTCGAAAAGAGGTAAGTTTTTAAAAATAATGTTTTTTTATTAATATTAGTAAATGAAGATATTCAATATTTTATATCATTAGTGTAAATCATAAACTATAGGATTAATATTAATAATAATAATAATAATTCTCATCACAAATTAATAAGTATTTTAATGGGAGACTTGAGCTTGTTTTTTACTTTCTGATTTCAAGAGAAAGTTTTATATTCGTGAAAATTTTTGGCCAAGAGATAGTTTATAATGACTCTTTAAGATTTACATGTCTCTGAACCCAAGAGAGATTTTACAGTTCTTTCTGTCTGTCTGTCTGTCTGTCCCTGGCCATGGAACTGAAACAGTTTGATGGATTTCGCTTGAACTTGATGTTAGAGGGCAATACCTCGGAATATTTTTTTTACCATTACTATTTTGACCTAAGCTCTTAAATTAAGAGTAGTTTACTTTTGAGTATTATTTTTTATTTTCAAATTTTTCGAAAATGGCTCTAGCGATTTTGTTTAAAACGAATATCTAGGGAGTGTTTGACCTTCCAAATCACACTGTATACTTGGCTTTTGAGGGAAAATTCTTTTAAGTGTAGTTTACTTAAAAGTGATTTTTCGAAAATTTGAAATATTTTGAAAACAGCAATAACGATTTTGTTTAAAGTTAATATTTAGGGAATGTTTGATGTGACAAATTACACTATACTTTTTTAAAGGGGAAAATCCGTTTGGGAGTGGTTTACTGATGATTGTTTTTTATTTAAAAAAATTATATTATTGATTATTGATTTTTGTAAAATGTGAATATTTTCTTAAATGAGCAATTTTTTTTCATAATTGATTCTTTGGGTCTAATTTAAGAGTATCTTACTTGCGACAAAAAAATAATTTTTAATTGGTTTTGAAGATTGAGTTCAAAATGGGTATTTGGGAATAGTTTTTCAATATGAATAAGAATCCATTTTTATTTTTACAAATTAAAAAAGAATTTTAGGGTAGATTACAAAAAAAATTTTTTTGAAAATTTAAAATTTGTTAAAAAATATTTGAATAATTTGGTTCTAAATTTTATATATATATGTATAAAACTTAGAACCAAATTGTAATGATTGTAACAAACACATCATCTTGTTAATCACAACATACTATATATTTAGAGTAGGTGTGTGTGTATGTAGTGTGTATATATATTATATATACCTATACACTACAAATAATATATATACAACATACAATATATATGTATATTGTATATATTGTATGTTGTGATTAACAAGATGATGTGTTTGTTACAATCAGGAAATCTTATATAAGGGTGATTTCTTGAATCATTCCTAGGTCCCAGCACAGATTTATCTGATTGCCAAACCTTTCCTTCACCTCTGACAAGATGTGTATTAATCACAACTTGTGAATGTGAGGAATGCCAGGCCTCCACCGTGGTTCGGATTCCACGTTAAACTGTAGGTCCTCCATTTCATCTCACAATCACCCTACCATTGCACATTAGCGTAAGTGCGTGTAGCCCGAACGGCTAGTAAGATGCGGTGCTAATAATAATAATAATAATAATAATAATAATAATAATAATAATAATTTCTTGAAAACCTATTTTTGAACATTTTCTTCCATGGTATAAAACACAATATGAGAAAGTTTGTTTGATCGTGTCATACCATTTATTTGTATTTATTGCTAATATTAAGGCGTACAAACAATAAGGTAACTCTCGTTTTATGTTAGAGTTCCCCAAGTTTTCTCCCTATCATAAATATGATGTCCGCAATTCTTGTGGGTCTTAATTTGAAATAATATTTATTACGTCTAGAAATTGATTTAAATTTGGTGGCACACCTTTGAAGGTTTCGTGGCATACAGGTTTAAAACCACTGGTATAAGCAACTCACTTGACTTCCGACAGCGAGGAAATTTGCGTTCGAATCCAGGTCGGGTGCACTGAGGGTGTTTTATCTCAAATTGCTTCTAATTTATGTTCACACAAATATAGGTACGTTCCCTCAAATGGTACCTTCCTCCTTCTTGGCCCCTTAGTGTAAATATGTGGATAAGCCGAATGGGTAGTAAGATTTGATTAAAAAAATGAAAATTAAACTTATCCATTTAACGCATTCGTTAAGGGCAGGGATGTAGGTTATAGGGCCCATAGAGAGGCGCTCAAGGGCTGCCAACCTCAACTAAATATTGAAATAGGAGTCGAGGGCGACTGCTTGGATGCACTCCCTGACACTTGAGTTTAGATCAAAGTAGTCTCTGACAAAATTATAGGCTAGGGGTGCCACTGTTGGCAAAGTACTCTGATTTATAAATGTGGCCAACTTAATATCCGAAGACACCACAAGTTCATTTTAGCCTCAAAGCCGAAAATGTCTCGGTTGAGGTGGGGGCGTAGAGGATGCAAGAAAAGGCCAGTGTTTATGCAGTTTTCATATCAAAACTTTTTTTTAGCAAAATAAATCAAATATTTCTTCATCAGAAACATAGAGTTTAATTTTCTTCACACGGTGACATCAACAGTTGTTGAATATTTGTCAAGGGTGTCCTGGCATTTAATGAACACTTTTTCTCTTCATTTAAAAAGTTTCTCATCTAATGCTGCTATGCTCATGACAGATATTCAACAACTGTTGATGTCACTGTGTGAAGAAAATTAAACTTTATGTTTCTGCTGGAGAAATATTTGATTTATATTGACCAAAAACATGTTTTGCTATAAAAACTGCAAAAACACTGCCCTTAACTCGCGTTCCCTAGACTCCCACCTTAAGGTCCTTGGCCCTGTCGAGTGCAAGTCTAAAAACTGTTTTGTGGGATGGTGGGTGGGAGGGTGAAAGGCGGGGCGTGGCTTCACAACCAACCAACGTATCCTTCCGCGTCAACAAGAACAGATGGATCACGGAAACCGTAGACAGGTCTTGCGGAAAAATCATACGTTTGAAAATATCAGTTTTCTCGAGAACGAGTGAAATTTTTATGTTAATATATTCAACACCACTTCTAAGATAATGTATCGATGTTTATTAATTGTTACATTTTCTTATTTTTTGTTATGAAGCCGGCAGTTTTCTATTGAAAAATGTCAATTTTATCATATTTGACCCCTGTTAAAATTATAGAGGAGGTGTGTATATAAAAAGTATAACTTAATCAACATGCTTCTATTCTTGAACAAACCGTTTCCGAAAAGAAAATTGCAAAACAATAAACATTCTTGAAGAAAACCGTTTGTTCCCATGGCTCTGCATTTCCACGCCAAATGAAAAGGGCCAATCGCCTTAGAGCCACAAATCAATGACGATTCTATTTCACCATTTTGTAACAAGTAGCCTAAGCTCTAGTTGGTAATGAAGTGATCTCTCCAGTTGATGGGTCGCTGAGTGTGTCTGACCGAGGTGTGTGTTGCTATGAAGGTTCCCTAGACACGCCGAGCACCAACACTGTCCCTCCAGTCTACATCGCCAAGTACAACCGCTTCGTGGACAACATCCTCACCAGGATAAACCGCATCCTGCGCAAGAACTACGACCCGGTCAATGTGCGTCTCAACCCTAGCGGCGATTCCAAGAACAACAAAAAGAACAAGAACAACAAGAAGAAACCCAACAAGTCGACCGGTCTCAAGTCTCGAGAGGGAGAGCAGGAGACTTCAGACCTTAAACCCGCCGGGTCAGTACAATCATGTTACGTCCTTCAAACTTGTGTCAGCGGGCTTTCTGGATTCTCATATTTCAATACCGGACTTTTTAGTTCAATGGGGTATAGACATTTGAAGGGTACAGGGGAAACCGGGGGAAAGTCCAAATTTACTCCATTAAGCTAGTATTGTCATTTGTGAGAAGGGTTGTGGAGTCAGTACACCAAACCTTTTACTTCAACTCCAACTTCTATTTTTCTACTGCCCAACTCCTACTCCTCTATTTTTCTACTGTCCAACTCTGACTCCTTCATAAATAGCTAAATTATTTAGTATGCAGTAAAATTCTTCAATAAAGATTACTTCATGGGTAGCTTTTTTGGCGTTGTGTGAAAAAAATTGTCAATCCAAATAAAAAATATTGGTCCTAAAGAACAAAAAAGTATAAAATTAAAATGATCTATTTACCATATATTATGATAATTTTATAAGATTTATTTTGAAGCCGGAGTTGGTACATTTTTACCGACTACGACTCTGACTCCACAAAAAATTGTTTCTGACTCCATGACTCTGACTCCACACCCCTCTCTATAAGTCAATCATGATACCTTTATAATACAGTTGAGATTATGTTTGAAAAGAACTTTGTCATATTCAAATGAATTTTAAAAGAAAATTAACTGGGGTCTTTATAGGGAGGTTTGGTTTGAGATATGAAAGTTGTTGTCCTGGAAAGTGTGTGTAATGTGATTTTCCCCCTTTTCCCTTATACCCCTAATTTGTATGCCCCATTTATAATGTTTACTCTATATTATGTTTAATTTATTTAGCGGAGTGAAAAGCTGAGGTGGGCCGGCTTGACTTGGGCTGCCTAACCTACCTTAAACTAAACTAAAGCTATACATTCAACTATAAATGATTGTTTTTATTATATTTTAATCAAAAGTTCCAGTGAGTATGTCTGAGGGCACCCAGAATACATGATTTGTGAAGATATACGATGGTATCAAATGTAAAACAGTCCTGTTTGTTGTTACTTGGTTTCGGTCATTAACAGTTTCCTAAGCCAAACGTAAAAGTATTTGTTTATTGAATACTGACTGTTACCTTTTTTTTGGCACCGTGTCTTACTACCCGTTTGGGTTATACACCTATGTACTAATTACGCTAATGTGTTAGGGATTAGGAAAGTTTTTAATTTATAAGATGTGAACCCGCATTTATGTGGAGGGAGAGTGGAAAACCATTTAGGGGGAAAAAACCTCAGTACACCTGACCAAGATCGAACACCAATCTTTCTGTCTTTCGAAGTCTTATTTATTGCGAGAGTAGTGCCTTAGACCATGTGGCCACCTAAGCAGATGGTTTTTCAATTAGAAGTTAGTAACAGTTTCCAAGTGTTGCTAAAATATTAATAATTAATAAGAACGTTTAGCTCTAGTGAAATTATTGAGTTAAGAAAAACAGTGTTAAATTGTTGTTTAGCTCTAGGTGAATGGGTTTTATTTAGTAGTTTCAGAAGGTTTACTTTCACACAACTCCTCAAAACAACTGACAGGTATAAATATGGTATAATTGTGTGTGTTGCAGTGCTGCTGTTAAAGCCAACTCCACATGACAGCTGACAGATATAAACATGGTATAATTGTGTGTGTTGCAGTGCCGCTGTCAAAGCCAACTCCACATGACAGCTGACAAATATAAACATAGGTATAATTGTGTGTGTTGCAGTGCCGCTGTCAAAGCCAACTCCACGGAACAACTGGCAGCAGCAGTGGCAGCAGTGTCAGAACTGGCCGGCAATAAACAAGGGAAACCTCATTCTCAGAGGCTGGTCATGGTGCAGGTACCAACCATTGAGAAGACCGGTCGAGCGAAGACAAATAACACCACCAACAAGAATAACAACAGAAACAAGAACAATAAGAACAAGAAAAAAGTGTGTAAACAAAATATTTAGGGGTCTTATTATTGCATTGCGAACTAATACTATTCTTATCTTGAAGTTTGGTGTATTAATGTTTCTTTAGTAGATGGTGCATATCGAGACATCTATTATTTTATGATGTTTTGTAACAATCTTTCTGGAAAATGATTGGTCCATTACTTAATCTTGTACTGCTAGTAGTGAACGCCAAGTGAACACACAAATGATGACCCTGTTGTGTTCTGATGCTTGACCTTATGGCCGTCCATCATTGGTTTTACCTCAGTTGGCTGGCACTCTCAGTGCAGGTTCACAAACGTTATAGGTATAGAGCTTTTGAAGATAAAGTTGTACTCTCCTCATCATTGCCCCTTAATACGCCATTCTAACATCAAGAACATAATCCAGTATAGTCTACCTACCAGAATTTACAGAAACACCTTGTCTCAAAGCCATCACCCGACTTCAATTTCTTATGGGTGCTTTACAAATTTAAATTCATGACCTATCTTAGAATTCTAACGCTTATAAGCCCACTTGTGTTACACTAAATACATATCACATGAGGTTGAATAGTAAAAATATAGAAGGATGAAGTATAAAACTTAGTTGTAAAAGTTGAAAATTGTTAATTGAAAGTTCCATTTTTGAAAATTTTTTGGTTTTCAGTAAATTATCCTTCCACCTTTATTTGAAAAAAAAGCACCGATTTTTAAGCTTTAACTTTGTTCAGCAGACATTTCTAACCCAAGCTGCTTGCAGATAAATGATTTCTCAAAAGTGTTTGGTCCGATGCCTGGGTATTTGTGGTGGAGCTTTATTTTGTGTTGTGCGTATAACCCGAACGGGTAGTAAGACGCAGTGCTAATAATAATAATATTTTGTGTTTTAATGTTATGTATGGAATATATCTCAGTCATTTCTAGTAGAGGTAGAATGGATATTTTGTGATTCTTTTTAAATATATAAAGCCACAATGTGTTTTGACACATCTATAATACTGCCGTGTGAAAACCTTTATACCGAATTGTTTAAATGACCTTGAAAGTCCAATCAAATACTTTAATTTGTTTAAATTAGCCTAATTTTTAAATGGTATTGTTGTAATTTGTTTTAGTCATGATTATTTTTGTGGCTTTAGTTGTTCCCTAATTGTATGATTGGTCGGTAATTAGAGTTTAAATATTACAAGATGTGGGTTACATTGTAGACAAGCTTCAGTGATTGGATCGGAATGTTGCAGGGTAACGGGAGGAACCGATCTGGTGCCCGCGCAACGCTCTATGGTCTGTCATCCATTAAGAGGGACGGTGACGTCACTGTAAATATGATGAGCTCTCACACAACGGTGAAGACAAAGTTCACTGTGGGACCACTTATGCTCAAGGTGGAGAAAGAGGTGAGGCTTTGGGTCTGGAATAAACACACATTATTTGATATTACTAAAATTGCGATATTACCTACTTAAATATGTGTTTAGAAAATTATTCTGGAACACAAGAATTTAAACCAGGACCATTTGCCCAGGGGTAGTTTTTTAACATTTTTATATTAAATATTTGTGAATTATAGTTATCTGTACCAAATGATAATTTAAATTGATTATATTATTACTTAATATACTTGGAACTTATTTTACTTTTATCACAACCTTTTTCTTGTGGTTAGTTTGGCCGAGGGGCCAAGAAAGACATCCGAAGTGCCACAGCCACAACCACGGAGATGTCAGGGAAACTGAACTTGAGGGTGATGCACGGAGGAGCGGCTACCTTGCATTCCATCCGTGTTATGCAGCCAAGACAGGTATACATTCTTGTACAACACAGGTACTCCAGTTATATCAGAGAGCAGTACTTTACAAGGTCACACACGGAGCTTAATATATAGGGCATTTTTTTTTTAATGTATTTTTCTTTAAATGTTTAGTGGCTTTGACATCATTTTCAATCAGATAGGTTTTGTCGGAGGTAGTAAAATGTATTATTCAAAGACAAAATCATAAAGGCTAATATAAAAAAAATATCGTAGGAAAGTGTAGTTTGATAAACAATTTCAAGCAAGAAGAAAACATATTAATTTATTAGAAATTCACGATGGCTACATGCAGAGAAAACATGGGAAACCTGGAAAAGTCAGGGAATTAAAAAAATCAAATCAGATAATTTATATATTTTACCAAGATACTAATTAATTTACCGCCCAAACACTAAAACAAAAGTTAAAAACTGTATTTTTTTATTGGTGTTAACAAACTGCATTGCCTAAATTTGGCATTTTAACAAGAGATGGTTTTATAGAGTTTGTTTTTAAAAATGTTTATGTTTAGTAGATACTAGTTTAAAAAAAAGATGTAATCAAAGAAATAAAAGAAAAAATAGTAATTCACCTAGAAAAACTGGAAAATAGGTGGCCAGGAAAATTTTTTGAATGTTGCCTGGAAGGCTTGGAAAAGTCAAGGAATTTTATAATGGAAGTCTTGTAGCCACTTTAGAATGACAAATTTGTGCAGTACAATAACAATATAAATATAAAAGGTTTACAAAAAGAGAAACAAAAAACATGTTAGTAAACCTGAAATTTTTTTAATTGAAATTCTGTACACTTTATTAGTTTAATAAAAGTAGGGCTACATGTTTCCAAAGTAATTAACAGAGGAACTCATTGACAAGTTGGTACACTACATTATTTACACCTTTGAAACCAACTATTATTAAAATAAAACTAAATAGCTTTTAGAGACATCCAATATCTAAATATTTTATCAGAAACAGGCTCTCATGCCTTTTGTGGTTTTTCCTGCTCCACCTTCCAAAGCTACTGTTGAGAGATAGAAGGAAGCTTAAGAGTAAAGTGTGAAAAAGATATCAAAGATTTCATTTCACAACACAAGATAGGTAAAATAGGTATTTGGTGATATGATTGGACTGTAAAACATATACCGGTACTAGCAAGCTTAACAAAACTAATAATACTTTATATAATAAAGGGTACAAATTTGCTAATTTTATCATCACAGTTGTGTTTAATATAGGCATCAAAAGAAATATTAAAAAATATATTTAGGCCCAGTCTTACTTTGTCACGTTAAAGCTCGTAACTTAACCGTTCGTAAAGTATAACTGTTGGTTAAACTTGGCATTGCGTTTTACAATACTATTTTGATGTGCTCGTCAAGTTACGGATGTGTAGCTTCCATTAGTTCTTATCATTAAGCTTCTCAGAGCAATAGATTTGTTACAAAGCTTTTGATTGGCTTAATTTGAATCAATAGATTATAAGTAACTATTTAAATGTCTGTGAAGTTATGGAGTTGTTAGGAAAACAGATTAAGGTAAAATAAATGTTTATGTTGTTGTTTATAGCACGTCATGTTATCCAATAATCATATTCATACATATAAGTTTATAATATATCATATTTATTTTAAACAGGCGTGTATTTTAACGCTATTTTTTGAGAATCAAAATAATTAAATGTCTAAACAGTAGAGTCATATTCAATTTTAAACACACAATTTAATATTCAAATAAAATGGGGCAGAAAGTGAAGGAAAAAACATGCCCCACACTAGCCATTCAGGCCTACACATAATAACTTACAAAACTATAAAAACATAGATAGGTCTAAAGCTATTGTCAATTACTAATAACTATCTACAACAAGAAAGGAGTACTCAAATCGTGAGGTGAAACTATTGAAAAGAATTTACATATTTTGAATAGGAAAGAAAAGCCTGTAGGGCTAAGCCAAAATAGTTGTGATAAAAGTTGATACGCACGACGACTTACAAATCACCATATAAAAATTTGCCCAAAAGCAACGACATCCCTAATTAAACAGCTATATTAAATAGAAAGAATAAATACAACATATTTATGCTATCATTATGTCGGTATTAAATTGGGAGTAATTTGTTCTTAAAAAAAAAGTGATCGGGATTGAGCATGATTCAAATTTATGGTATGCTAACGCCATAACACATACGCCAAATACCCAAATACATTCCAAAGAAATTTTTGAAAGTTAGAATTATAACTCCGCAAATCTGTTATTAGGTTATTGGTGAAACATCTATTTAATTATAGGTGGACACTATTAAAACCAAGAGAATCCATAAATAACTGTCCAAAGTTTTCTAAACATAATAATGTAACCTCACTTGAATAATAACAATTGTGATAAAACAATATGGCGGAATGTTTGGAATTTAATGTGGACGTTTAAGTGCTAACCAGAAGGTAGACCTCGCGTTAACTTTACACGCACTTTAACGAGGACGTTAGCTCTAATTGAACATTGTAAAATCCAAAGCAGTGGTTGTTATCGCTTAACCATATGTTAAGCCCTAACGAATAGAATAACATGACATTGTAAGATTGGGCCTTAATCTTTATATTTTTGGAGCATTTGACCTAGGTCATATATATAAGACCGGCTAAGCTATCTCATTGCACTAATTAAATTTAATCCTTATTACACCCTATCATGAGCTAGTTCTATCCAGTCCACCTCATTACACCCTATCCCTATCTTGAGCTAATTCTATCCAGTCCACCTCATTACACCTTATCACTATCTTGAGCTAGTTCTATCCAGTCCACCTCATTACACCCTAACCCTATCTTGAGCTAGCTCTAACCAGTCCCCCTCAGTATACCCTATCACTATTTTGAGCTAGTTCTATCCAGTCAACCTCATTACACCCTATCCCTATCTTAAGCTAGTTTTAACCAGTCCACCTCATTACACCCTAACCCTATCTTGAGCTAGCTCTAACCAGTCCCCCTCAGTATACCCTACCCTATCTTGAGCTAGTTCTATCCAGTCAACCTCATTACACCCTATCCCTATCTTAAGCTAGTTCTAACCAGTCAACCTCATTACACCCTATCCCTATCTTGAGCTAGTTCTATCGAGTCCACTTAATTACACCCTAACCCTATATTGAGCTAGTTCTAATCAGTTTCCCTCATCATACCCTATCCCTATCTTGAGCTAGTTCTATCAATCCCTATCTTGAGCTAGTTCTAACCAGTCAACCTCATTACACCCAATCCCTATCTTGAGCTAGTTCTAACCAGTCAATCTCATTACACCCAATCCCTATCTTGAGCTAGTTATAACCAGTCAACCTCATTGCACCCAATCCCTATCTTGAGCTAGTTCTAACCAGTCAACCTCATTACACCCAATCCCTATCTTGAGCTAGTTCTAACCAGTCAACCTCATTACACCCAATCCCTATCTTGAGCTAGTTCTAACCAGTCAACCTCATTACACCCAATCCCTATCTTGAGCTAGTTCTAACCAGTCAACCTCATTACACCCTATCTTGAACTAGTTCTAACCCGTCCACCTCATTACACCAAAACAACAATTACAACAAAATATTTCAACCCAAATTTTTCAAAAACTATAGTCCCCTTACACTTGTTTTTTTTACTTTAGGTAGAGTATAGAGTGTGGATACCCTTTTTTTTTATGTTTACAGTTCATATTCATAGACTATTTGAATATTACAAAATTTAAAGGAAATTATCAATATTGTCAGATAACCGTTATATTTAGACAGTGTCAGTTTTAATAAATGTAAAAACATATTAAAGCCATATTGCTATTTTTCGGGATATTCGGATTTTGAACTATTGAATTGTACTTTATATTTATAATTTGGTAAAATTAAATGAATTTCAGAAGTGTCAGAGAACAAATTCACTTTTTGTGTTTTATTTTTATTTTAGAGAATGTAAGTACCTTAATCTCTTATATTTTTGTGTTTATTACTATCAGCACTAAATTGTGTTGAAAATATTAATTATTTAATTTTAGATGCGTATATATAAACACAAATAATTGGCAAAGCAAAAACGTATTTTTCAACATTACAGGCACATAAAATAAGCATGTTTGTTTTTATGACAAGGATTATTTTGTAAATAAATTATTAATAATTTTAATTTTCCATATGTATATATACTTATAAAAGACCCAAAAGTAAGTGTATAACTGCTAGTAAATGACATCTGACATTGTTTGTGCCAGGTTCGTGTGGAGAGCGCTGACGACCATGACAAGACGAGCGAGTATGTGTGGCGTCGCTCCAGCAACATAGCACGTGTCGTCTCGCAGAAACTGACCAACGCCACCCGATCGATGCTGCAGCCTCCACCAATCACTACCAGCTTTATATCCACAATCTTTTCTTGATACAGTGTTGCCAGATCGTAGACATGTAAGGTTTTTTATTCATTTACTCAATGAAAAGAGACTTTGAAAGAACCTGTCATTCTCAGAGTTTCCTTCATCCAACATAATTTTATACAATTCAAGATAAGAGCAGATAAGTTATTATTGTGTCTTTATTTCAACTGTTTATGAAACATATTGCTTCTATAAATACAAATAACAATATGCAATATATCATAAAAGGGTTATTTGGAATTAGTTGTCTATCAATAATTGCTGATTGTGACACATCAAATTTCAATACTTAAGTGTGAAATAGACTTTATTTAATTAAGGTTGGATGAACGGGTACGCAAGTTAATGTAAATATTTTTGAAATTTCTTAGCAAAGAATTTTTTGGTCATAATATATAAAATATTGTTCTAGTAGATACGTTTAGTTTGATTTTCCACACATAGAAATACTAACAGTTCTTATATTCGCTATGGGCAAAGTGACATGTGATGAGAAACTTTTAAAATTAAAAGTCTTAGTCAAATTATGTGATACCTGTGACTGATATTCTAAAACCGTTAAATTATTATTTGTAGCAAATTAAACTAAATGTACCTATTGAAGCAATATTTTGTTTATTTTGGCTAAAAAGATTTTTTTATAAAAACTACAAAAATATAGTTCTTAACTCACAAACTCTTCCACCCCACCTTAAACCTATAATTTAATATTAGCTTTTTCAAAAAATCAAAAGGTTAGTTTATTAATTGTATTTCATACCTCTGTATGAGAACTTGATGAGATCGGCAAAGTGGAATTGTGGGCTGCACTCACCATTCTAATCCAGGAGCCTAAAAGTTCAATTACAATCTGACACATAGAAGAGTGTCTTTTTACAGCCTTACTATAAAAGAATGCTGGTGCAATTCCTTAAACTCTTCTAATCCTGTGCCCTTATGGTAGTAGTGAAAGTTGTGAATAGCCTGAATGGTCAGTAATACACCTAGTAAGGTGTAATCAGCATTTATTAGTAATGACAAGTACTCACTACTACTACTGCTACTACTAACTGGGTTATTGGTTACATTTTAAATTATTCTTTTAAATTTTAAAAGTTGTGTGTTTAGCTCATTGCGAAATACACTCAACTAGAGTCTTAACTGGTCGACTTGTGAACATCTTCACAAATTATTTTTAAAATATTTATTAAGTCATGTGCGTGTGTCTAGGTTTTTTTTATTATTTATTAATTATTTATTTTATATTTATTTAAATTATTTATTTGATATTCTATTTTTAGGAAATTGTATAATGTTTAAGAAAATAAAATGCATTTAAATGAAAAGAAAAATACCAATTATTTCAGTGTGACTATAAATGCAAAACAAATCATTTGTGTCTGTTTGTGTCTCATAAGTGTATATTAATCATTATTTATGTTCCAGCTTTATTATTTTACTGTACAAGTGAATCATCATAAATAATATTAGATTGATGAATTTTTTTTGTTTATCGCCAAACATGAATAAATAATTATATCAACATTCACTAGTTAACTCATTAAAATTATTATGTTTAGTGTGAGAAATACAGTATGTTAGTAGCCATTAAACATATCTTAGATAAGGATGTCTATTTGACATCATTACAATTTTTATAAAAATAAATTTTAAAATAAAAGGTTTAGCAAACATCCAAACAAAAGCTGTGAAAACAAATATATATATATATATATAAATTATTTTCAAAATTAAAATAATACTAGCTTCTAAATATATTACTTTTTGAGTAAGAACGTTATATTTTGAATAGTATTATTTGGGGGTGAGGATGAACAGGTGGAAAGGAGGGAATATGGGAGGGGGGCAATTGACAATTGTTATGATATAGTTATGTTAAATTAGAGCAAAGCACCTTCTATTGTATACTTTTGAGGTTGTAGTTGCTCCAAATAATAATTAAGACACTAAAAAAAAATTAATATTTTTTATGTATAAAACAAAGAGTAATATTTTTTTTAGAGTATTAGTAAAGACCCTGGGTGGATTCGCCCATTTATCAAGTGGTCATTTGTTTTTTTGCATTAAGTATTCATGTACCAGTACTTTCTGCAAGATTGATGAAGATACTTGAAATTATTTTATTTTAGTATAAATATACATTGTAAGTGTATGAATTATTTAATTTCATCTCAAATATTATTTTATTACCATTAGTTTAATAATGTACAGTTATTACAACAAAGATTTTACATGAGATCGTATCATTAAACAAATCAATGTAAAATTGAATTATGATGCATTAATGACATTAACTTTTTACAATACTTATCTATACAAATATACCATAAGAGTTTTATAAATTTTTAAAACCACACATTATAACTTCATATGTTGTAAAATTTAAGTGAGTAATGCTGTATCTTTAAAAAAATATATATACAACTGTCAACAAAGAAATCAAAGTAATAGATAACCAGTATCACAAATGAATGTATCATTTCTGAAACCTAAGTTCAACAAAATGGCAAATGTGGATCATTATGTTTGTTGAGGTGTATATTAATTATAAACTTTTCAACAATTGCGGGTTAAAATAAGGAAGTCTTTACTTTAATATGTCAATAATATAATGATATGTCACATGAAATATATTTTGGAGAGTGAGAGTGAATATTCAAACTCTAGGTGTTATGAAATTAGAAAAAATCCTATGTGACCAGGTAACAAGGGTAAGGTTGACAACACCACGGGGTATGGGGCTATGGAATAGCCTCACTCTCCGTCAGTTAATAGGGAGGCCAGGGGGTTCTCCCTCTGGAAAATGGTAGATTTGAGATGATAATTGGGCCTTGATTCGAGGTTTTACTTGTTAATGATGTATTTTTGACGTTTCAAGTGGGTTTTTTTATAGTCACCATCAATGCATATAGGAAAACTAACAAGTTTCAGCTCGTAAAACTTCAGTCTTTATATAGTGATAAACTTAAAATACTACCTGGCATTGGTTTCCTCTTTCAAGAAGTTGTGTTGTGCGTTTCACACGCCCTACTGAGGAGATTTGATAGAATGAAACCTAGGTCAGGAGATTGGGCAAAAATTATCTGAGACCTGGAAAATCTGGTACAAGAGCAGATATTTTGCCGCTGCTGACATGTCATCATTATCAACACTACTGCTGTAAAAGATATTCTTTTTCCGTTTTAATAGATATTTTAAAAGTAAAATTAAAAATCTTTAAATAAAAAAAATTAAATAAATATTAAGAAACAACACAGTACGAATTCTCTGTGCAGACTGGTTTACTCTAGCCGGGTATGAAGTGTGATGAGCAATCTGCTCTGTATGCACAGGTTGTTCCATGAGCGATGTGCATGCACCTCATTCAACAGCAAACTTACACAAAAGGAGTACCCTATGAAAACCTCATTTACCAGCAAAAATACAACCAGTGCATTGCATCATACAGTGGTCTCACCACAGGAACACTCATGGCAACAAACGAATGGTCACTATTTTGATACCAACCAGATGAGTCCAAATATGGTTTTCAAACCATTAGCACTTCATGCCCAAACATATAATTTATATTTTGACTCATGTTATAGTACCAGACTAATACGAGTCCTCCCCAACAGATGCAGTATTTTCCAGCTTCAACGGTAGGATCCTGCTCACCTATATAAATCCAAATCTAAATACCCTCTTGGTCTTGACCAAAGATAACTATCTCTTTTTCTATCTTTTGCTTCCAAGAAGGCCTACTCACACCAGTAATCTTTTGACGTGAATATGTCTTTAAATTTGCTACCATACGAGGGCAATCCAAAAAACCTAATGATAACAAAATCGGGGGATACAGTTTGGTGTTGTAGTTTCGAATCTTTCCTCTACATTCAAAATTAAATTATACCACTGGATAGCTAAAGGATCAAAGAATTCATTACGATAAGCGAGAACAGTGACGCATCGCGTGCAGTGGAGGGGGAAGCGCCGCCATTTTGAGGTTATTTTGCTGCGTATCGAGATTTGCAATTAGTATAACTTTTGACTCAGAGAAGCTACAATATTCATTTAAGTTTTAATACAATAATTATTTGTTTCCTTGCTTTTATCCTAAATACATAAATAAAAATATTTTATTTAAAAAATATAGCCCGTTACATACACGTATTCACGTACAACACACGGCCGTGTCCATGACACAGCCACACCCCATTTTTTTGTTTATATATGTAAGTTTATATATATATACACATAAATAAAAATAAATAAAGCTATCTAGCCATATTCAGGAATCAAGACACACATTTGAACAGGCAACTTCAGAATCCAAGCCACAATGATCAACCCCTAACCATAGTCCAATCGGTGTTTTACTCTCTTCTGCCGGATAAGGGGCCTGATGTGCCCCAAAAATTACAGTAATGTTTTGTTATGTTACTAGTAAGTGTATAGACCTTGTACTTCTGTCCTCCTTTCAATGATGGCTCTAATCATGGATATTATTGAAAATCAACAAAAGTAGATTTTAATATATTAAAATTATTGTTGAACCTTAACACATGAGCCAGTAATATAAAGGTGAATGATTGATCTAAAAGTGTATATATAGCCTGTATTTGAAAATCATGTTCTAATTATTATTTTTTGCATCCATTACTGTTTCCAGCCTGTGGCCGGAGTCAGTTTTTTATTCAGGCCATATATTTTCCAGTACCGGCTGGCTAAGCCTGTCATAGCATCATATGACTTACAATATATCTTAAGACTAGGACAGGCACAACATCCAGTCCCCGAATGTTAATTCATCACTGTGAAAGGATAGACCCACATTTCACCAATTATACATTTTTCGGCCATACTGAGAATTGAACCTGGGACCCTTAGCTCAGTAGACAGACATGCTACCAACTGAGCCAAAGTTTCAGACCATTTTCTAATTAAATACATCAAACATAAAATGTATCTAACTAAATTGGTTACTAGAAGTTAAACAAAATCATAGACCAATTCAAACAAATAACGCTAATGCTGTTGTACACATTTTTTTAAAGTCATGAATTTCTTGACTGGTTTGAATGTTATCTTCTTCACATACTCTATAATCTTTGCCTTCCTCTGCAATTTTCCCCTCCCAATATACAATCCATTGAACAATTAACCAATCCTGTATGCCTCAAAATGTGCCCTACCATCCTATTCCTCCTTTTTTGTTATATTTTTCATTCACTATCATTTATAGAATCTGAAAATTTCACATTTTATCAGTCCACCTTTAGCATCCTTCTGTAACACATTTCAAATGCTTCTGTTTGACTTATTTCTGGCTTTTCCAGCATACAAGTTTCTCTTCCATAAAGTGCTGTGCTCCAAATATACAACTTTAAAAACATCCTTCTTAGTCCAAGGTCAATATTTGATACTAATACGCTTCTTTTCTTGAAGAAAGTTATTTTCACTTTTCTGCTTTTGATATACTTTTACTTCACACGTCTGTTTCAATTTTACTTCCTAAGCAACAATGTTTACTTACTACCTTTAAAGTATCTGCTTCGATTTTGATATTTAGTGACTTATTATTATTGTCACCTCTGCTACTCTTCATAACTTTTGACCGGTACTTTTATTTATCTGCAAATGAAATTTTTCTCTAAATAGGTTATTCATTCCATTCAGTATTTCCTCTACGTCTTCTCTTTTTTCAGGCAAAAGAACTCAGCAAACCTCTCTCTACATTGTATTCTTTCTACTTGAATTTTTATTACTGACCCAAATTTTTCTTTTACTTCCTTCATTGCTCCTTCAACTTACAAATTAAATAGAAGAGGCGATAGATTGCAGTCTTGTCTCCACCCCTTTTTAATTGATGCTTGTCTTTCTAGATTCTCTACTTATATTATAGCTACTTGCTTATTGTAGAAATTATAAATAAGTATTTTCTCGGTATTTAAGCCATCTTGTCCTTAAAATGTTAAACATCTTGTCCCACTTCATACTATCAAAAGCTTTTTTATAAATACTCAAATTTAATAAATGTATCCTTATTTTTCTTGGTCCATGCTTCTATTATTGGTCATATGGCCAAAATTGCATCTCTTGTACCTCTACTTTTTCTGAAACCAAATTAATCTTCTTTAATCTCTCTTCCACATTTTTTTCTATTCTTTTATATATTATTCTAGTTAATAATGTTGATGCACAAGATGTCAAGCTAATTGTATGATAGTCCTCATCTTTGTTAGCTTTTGCTTTCTTTGGAAGTGTTAAGATGTATCTCCTGGACGTTCATGGGTATATTTTTTTCTCAAAAAGTGTTTTTGCTACCATTAATTTATATTTTTCACAAAATTCAAAACACCTTTCTCTCTCATTCCTTTATCCTAGTCACAATTCCCCCAATATTATTCCCTTCTCTTCCTTCTCCTACTACTGAAGTGGTGGGCAAACTTATCTCCCCGAGGGCCACATGGAGATATGCAAGGCCTCTAGAGGGCCTCATGTGACTAAAATCTAGATTTACTAAGAAATGCACTTTATTTTCACAAAAAAAACAAAACATTTATAGTCAAATAACGATAAACCCTAATTAAAACTGTTATCCTTGTGGTTAATGGGATATCTGCACTGTCCACAATCCTGCACCAGTTTACTGAAGTCAGGAATCAACTTGCTCGTACTAATTCGCAAGATACTATGTAGATTTGAATCTGTTGAGAAAGAGATCTGTTTTTGATTTGTTAATGTTCATGCATGAGAAAGTCTGTTCACAAATATAGGTTGAAACAAAGAACACAAACCTTTTTCTGGCAAACGATTTCAACTTAACAAACTTTTCTGTAGTAAGTGATGCATAAAATTCAGTTAGTTTCAAATTTTTAAAAGTCTCCTTCAGAGCATTGTCTGTCTGAAGATCAATTAATTCAAACTGGAGCTCATTCGATGCTGCTTCAATATTGAAAGTGTAGGGGTGACTCAGCAAAGTGAATTGATCTTCCAAAGATTTGAAATCAGAAAACTTCCTTGAAAACTCTTCTTTTAAAGTGGATACTTGCCGATTGTATTTTTATGAATCCGCTTGTTTGTTTAACAGATTGTGTCTGTAACACAGGAGAATGAACAAAGTTTTGCCCACTCAGTTGTTTGAATAATAGCAATAGTTTAACTTCAAATGATTTAATTTTCACAAACAATTCATGTGCAAAAATACCCTTGCCTTGTAAGGTAATGTTCAGTTAATTCAGATTTCAGTTTGTCAAAAATGTCAACTGTAAATGCTAAATCACACATCCATTCCGAGTTTTTCATGTTACTTAAAAATTCACAAGTAATGTCTTTAATTTCAAAAAGAAGCAACATTTCTTGTCTCAGATTCCACACTCTTTTCAAAACATTCCCAAGGCTTAACCAACGTACATTCGAAATCTGAATATTCGCTGTCCAAGTCATCCAGCAAATTTCTGAACTGCCTGTGGTTTATCCCCCTGGCTCTGATTAAGTTTATAGCATGCACCACAGGATCAATCACATGATTGAAATTCAAGACAGGTTCACACAAACTTTACTGGTGAATAATGCAATCGAATGATAATATAGAATGAAATGGATGCTCCCCTTTCGCTTTATCACTAAGCAGCTTTATAAGGCCTACTTGTTTTCCTGTTAATGAAGGCGAACCATCTATTGTGATGCTTGCCAATTTATTCCAAGGCAAGCCAAATCCATCCAAGCACTTTTCAACATATTCAAACAAATCTTGGCCAGTTGTGGTGTCCTTTAATGGTTCAACTGATAACAACTCTTCTGTAATTGCAAAATTATAATCAATTCCTCTGATAAACACAAGCAGTTGTGCGGTATCTTGTATGTCAGTGTTCTCATCTAGCGCCAATGAGTACCACTAAATGACTTGCCAGCCTCAAGTAGCTGTTCTGACAGATTCTGTGAAATTGCATCAATACGACGTACTATAGTTCTCCTTGACAGCGATATAGTTTCAATCTTTGTTTTGACTTCTGAGCAGACAATATCAGGAGCATCAAGCATACAGTCCTTTAAAAAATTCTCCATCATAAAACGTTTTATTATGTTTGGCAATTTTATGAGTAAGTACAAAACTTGCCTTTGTGGCAGCCTCTTGTATGGTTGTCTGTTTTCCAAAAACATTTTGTTGTCGTTTTAAACTTTCCAACAAGTTAGTAGCTTTTTGTTGTAATTCACTTTCTGATAAATTACTTCCAAACATACTGTTCTTAGTTTGAAAATGTCTCTTCAAATTGTACTCTTTAAAAACAGCAACACTGTCATGGCATATTAAGCACCCCGCATTACTTTCAACATCTGTAAAAAATACTTGTAAGTCCATTCCTTGTTTAAAAAAACTGGCATTCATCTACAATTTTATGTTTTTTCACAATAGTACTCAATGTTAGGTATAACAACTTGAAATCTAATACATAAATATAGCACTAGGCCGATGACAAACACCCGCGCGAGAATATGTTGGTGGACTGGTGGAACTTGGTCGCGCAGATAGTGGTGGAAGAGACGAGATAAAATGGGGGTAGATAACAATGTTTCTTTCTCTTAGTCAAGACTATGAGAAATTCTCCGCTACCACATGGTCACTCAATACCCCTACGTAAGTGACAATGTTTGCTTGTCCTTGAACTCATCCGTGCATGTACACCCAGTGCAAAGTCCACTTTTACAGTAAACACAAGCGTATGCCTGTACACATGTAATATTATAAACGAGCTTGCTAATTTTCCATTTGTTCAAAAACACACACTGATTATGTATTTAATTTGTCATTTTTGTTAATAAAATCAGGAAAGTTTAAAATGTGTTGATGTTGCCCATGCCTTTACTACTGTATTCCATTCACCCTTACGCATAAGATTTTCATCTTCTTTTACATATTTAAATAGTTTCCCATTTTCCCCATGTATTTTTTCTAATTCTTCATCACTTTATTGTGAAGTAGTTATGTATATTAGCACTATTGTAGTTGGTCTGGGTTTTGTTTCTGTCCATTTCAAAGTATTCTATCACTATTGTTCCTAGTAGTTCACATGTTTCTCTAATTTTCTATTCATAATAAATCCTACTCCTGTGGCTCCAATGACCACATGTGTGGTGATTATTCTGTATGCCCCAGACCTTCCTTCCACTTAACTTCACTAATCCCAACAATATCTACTTCAAGCTTGTCAATCTCCCTCCTCAGATTCTCTAATCTCCAAGCCTTATACAAACTTATAACATTCCAAGCACCAACTCACAGAACATCAGTTTCCTTACTGACAAATTCCTCCAGAGTAGTCCCCAACCAATGATCTGATTACATCTTATATGCTATATTCAGTAAAATTTCTTCTACCCTTAAAACTTGACTGAAAAATTTTTATCAAAAGTTCTTGTTTTGAGTTATGTTGAGGTTAAGATCAACTTAACGTTCACCTAACACAATGAAACAATTTTCCTCGTGTTTTTAAGTGAAAGCCATCATGATGTAGTTAACTTAATCATGACTTAATGTTCACTAATCATAAGATTTGTTCAGAGGAAAACTTTCACTTTACATGAGGGGTACCTCGTGTTATAGCTAGCTAAATATATTGATCACAGCATCAACACAGCCATATAGTACCTTATTTGTTTGGATACTGGAGGAGATGAAGAGGTTTTTGTTCGCAGGTGACCCGACAGGATGTCAGAAACGGCTCATGATGATGATTTGCTTGTTTATGGTAAACAGAAAACTTCTTCGGTATTGTTTGTTTGTCTATGTCTCGTGAAAACTTTCATGTTGTAGCCTCCTAGAACACTTTATTTAGTATATTTAACAAGCTTCAATTGCAAGGACTTGTGGCCTAATCAAATCTAAATGATTGTGTTTCATTTTAATGAACCATTTATTTTAAAACAGTCCAAATTCACTGTGTTTTGCTCGAGTTTTTACAATATGTTACACAAATCCTGCTCACACACTGTGTTGCTTTACTTTACATTAACATCAAGTGAATGTTACATTATGTGAACGTTATGTTGATCGCGATCCCGCATTAGAGTTGACTTGGATAGAGTTGAATGTATTCAGTAATGAATGTTTCAGTGTATCTTATAAAGAGTTCATGTAAAATATCAAAAGAAAACCAGTTAAGATGTATGTTTTATTCATCAAACTAAGTTGAAAACAAAACAAAGAAAACAAAAACTTAACAATTATAATAAATAAATAAACTAAACACAAAAAAGCACATACAATAATAAGAGAAAAATTTAATAATAGAATGTGGATAAATAAAGAATATCTCATAGCATTTTACCAACATTACAACTTTTAAAATTAAATGAGAAACTAAGATTTATTATAATGATTGATATAAACAGTTACTTTTGACATATATATATATATATCAGATCTGTCAGTAGTAATCTTATATTTGTCATTATATTATAGATTGGCCTATTTTATATTGTTAATTATACTAAAGGTAGGCTAATTTAATATTTGCAATTGTTAAAAGGAATATATATAGTATATTTTAATTTTAAATGCAAACCATAATCACACATTAGCACAAGAAATAAAATGTTTCCATTGATTCCATGAAATCTACTAAATACTATTTAAAAATATCGATGTTACATATAAACATAATCCTATAAAGAGAGGAAGTTTGATTACCATACTCAAATATAGCACAAATTTTCTTGTATTAATGAAAGAAAAAACAATATAAATTAAGCAGTTTTCAGAATGTATAATTAAATATGCCAGCCCATTACATTTAACCATTAGCCATACCAATAATGATAAAACTCAATTTTTAAAGCTATTTGGCCAAAACAGATTCAACTAAACCCAATAGTGAGAGGCCAGTTAGTATTTTTATAAATATAGCTCTGATAAAACCAAAATTACTTTATTTATTTAAATATGCAATAATTGTTCATTCAAAAGTGTTATTGATAGATAATGATTAAGACAATAAAAATATGTAATACTTGCAAAAAAAAATTATAGTTTAATCAGGAGTGTGGATTGTTAAGTTATGTTAATGAAAACTTCTTGTCAGGAGT
>CABFWB010001509.1:0-15681 GCA_902151455.1 Timema bartmani
TACTATGCACACACCAATGAACTGTGCACCGTATCACCATATTATGCACACCCCAATGAACTGTGCACCGTATCACCATACTATGCACATCCTGATGAACTGTGTACCATATCACCATACTATGCACACCCTAATGAGCTGTGTACCGTATCACCACACTATGCACATCCTGATGAACTGTGCATCGTATCAAGCACACCGTGATAAAGCACACATTTATGTTAATGAGGCAGGATTGAGGAAGGGGAAATTTAAAGGAAATATACCCGTATTTTTGTGGAGGAATATTTTAATTCCATTTAGGAAAAATAGCTAACCTCAAATAAACACAGCCGGTATTCAAATCACTACCTCCTAGTCGCCATCAAACCAAACCAGACCAGTGGTGTCGAATTAAACAATTTTTCAACGTTAATAATTGTTGAACCTTATAACCACTAGAGCATGGGTCTGCTGAGACAGTTGATTGTCGAGCCCAGTCTTGGTGGGTAGGGGGTAAGGGGGTTTACCACCTGTCCACGTGCGCGGGGTAATGTCATTGTTCCGTCCGCCACGTGTGATCAGTCTGAATGTATTCAGTAACACATCCGTGGCGTCATGGGACAGACAGAGCAATCAAAACTTGGGAGATGAGTTGGTGCACCCCTCCCCTGTACATCCTGTAACTGAGCTCTGTCGGCGGTAAAACAAACTATGAGGGATATAGAGCACCTGGCACCGTCAAACGGGGTAACTTTGAACTGGGGAGTACAATTGAAACCCGTATTGGTGGTCGCATCATCTAATGACGTGACACTTTTGTGTTGAGCTGGAGTTCCGTTGATGGTGAGATGAAAGACTCCAATCCCAGTCGGATGTATTGAAGGTGGTTTCCCCATTCTCTCCCCCATGCAAATGCCACCACATTTACTCCTAAATTCTCTCTTCCTCAGCTTGACTCAATTATCATAAATGGTGTTTGCGTATCACCCAAACTATCACCAATAAGTGGTGAAAAAAATTAAGTTTAAAAATAATGAAGTCGAACTTATTATCAGAAAAACATGTTGAATCTATATCGTTTTTAACCAAATTGTTTCTGGATTTCTACATAATTGATGGTTCTATAAATCAGTATTTTCTCATTATATCTAAATACATTCACTATAATGTTCTGTAAATAGGTATATAAGTTACCCCAGTTGTGAATCAGTAACAAATGTGACGTCAGAGAGAAAGCGAGCAAATACTCGCTCAGAGATGGAGTTGTCTCGTTTTATCACCGAGGTAGTAATGTGTGGATCTGGAGATTACTGTTGAGCTTGTAAAGTAATATCAGCGATCAAATGGGAACAGCATTCGTGTGATGCATGGAAAACCTTTAGAGTTGAGGGTAAAATGGGGGAGGGTACCTTGTCTAGTTTCTGTTGAAATTACCTCATGGATATACCCACAAATTGTATAGTTACTGTTTTATAGTAAATACATGAAACTGTCGATTCAAAAAGAACTATTAAACTCGCATACTTGGAAACCTTGAAGAGAAAGTATTGTAATCGTAAAAAAAAACTGAGCTCGAGATTTTGATAAATGTCGACGTTGCATGCATGACCCCTTGAAACCAAAAAAGTTGTTTTCGCAATGCAGTCTATCTGTCTGTACCTCAGTATAGAGCCGAAACTATTTGACCAATTAGGTTAAAACTTGGTATCTATGGTTTTCATAAGGTCCCTCTGAGAGATTTTAGGAATTAGATATCCAACCCTAAATTTAAGGTTAATTTACTGAAGGGCAAAATGAGAAAAAATCGATTTTCTCTTAATTTGCTCTTACGATTTTAATTAAATGTTATATATTAACACTGTTTATCGATATAAACAAGATGGAAGCTATCATTTCCTCATGAAAATTAATTTGAGGGTACTTTACACAAGGGAAATTTTCCAATTTTCATCATTTCTCCGCAACTATTTAAGATACCAAATAACTTATCATTATAAAGTTGTAGTACTATTAAAGATAAAAAGCTTTTATTTTAAATATTTTTAAGCCCATAATTTCTGAGCTACAATCAAATATATATATTAATTCAGGTCTTTGAAAATTAATTTCATTCTGATAATTTTTTATGGTAAAGATGTTTCTCTTTTCTCAATTTTTATGTAACAATGTTCCTAGTTTATAGTTCCATAGAATAAGTAACAGTATATATTATTTCATTTATGATCTTTGGCATAGTCTTTTCACAACAATGCATATTATTTCGTTTCACAAAACTTACAAGTTTTTAGTAAATGTATATTTTAATATGAATTGTTTTGAGCTTTGTTATATTTGTTGCAAACCTAAACCTACTGGTAGGTATGAAGTCTAGTAACGCCTTGTGGGTTGTTGGGACCTTCCAGTCAAATGTTCCCGGTCCCTCATCTTCCATTTGACCAACCACACACAATAAGGTACTGGGATGAAAACTCTTCGTTGGCTCCAAAGAGAAAAATTGAAACTAAATTAGAGAGAACAATCTACTAGTAGTCTACACATTCCTGTTAAGCCTGGATCACACTGAGAAAAAACCTCCAGCCACCACTGCAGGATATAATTATGTTTAAATATTATTATTAGCACCGCGTCTTA
Source organism: Timema bartmani (assembly GCA_902151455.1). NCBI lineage: Eukaryota > Metazoa > Arthropoda > Insecta > Phasmatodea > Timematidae > Timema > Timema bartmani. Next base: position 2,614 of record CABFWB010001509.1, read on the forward strand.
CTACCCGTTCGGGTTGTACGCACTATGTTTATATAAACTATTCAATTATTTCATATTAATAAAATGAATAGTTTGTCTATCATGAGCGTTCCACGAACATGTGCACCTCGAAGCCGTAATTTTAATATTTGGACTTGATTTTTTTTAATTTTTTAGCACCGCATCTTACTACCCCTTTGAATTATACGCCTATGTACTAATTGCTTTGTGTTAGGGATTAGGAGGGTTTAATTTAGAAGAAGTTCACCCTTATTTGCATGGAGGGAGGGTGTAAAACCATTTAAGGGGGAAAACCTCAGTGCACCCAACCGAGATCAAACCCCTATCTCCCTCTTTTCGGCAGTTTAGTCCAACACGAGAGTAGAACGTTAGACCACGCTGCCACCAAAGCGTTTTTTTAAATAAATTAATTAAAAACTCGGCTGGAAGAAATAAAATTAAGATTTTTTTTTCTGTCTGTTTGAATAAAAGAAAAGCGAGACCCGTGGTAACCACACATTATCCCTGGAAAAGCCGGATACTTCTGCAAGTATTTTATATTTTTTATTTTCAATGTGATAGAGAGGGAAACGTGAGGTAAGGAGAGTATGTTTGTAGTTTTTTATGACAAAAAACTTTTTTGTCCAAAATAGATCAAAATAGTTTCAATAGATACGTTTATTTGACACAATAATTGATACACTTTCTTTGAAAAAGATAAAAACTACGTCCGGGTTGTTAAATGTTAAACAAACCCACGCCTCAATTTAGACCGTGTCGATTACACCTATAGCAATAGACTATTTTTTCTTAACGTGTCTTACTGACCATTCGGGTAAAACACATATGTACTAATTTCATTAGTGTGTTAGGGATGAGGAGGGCCAAATTTTGAGGAAGTGTACCCGAACTTGCTTGGAGATAGAGAGGGAAACAATTCTAGGGGAAACTACCCTCAGTACACCCAACCGGATTAGAACCTTCGTCATCAGCAGTTTAGTATATTGCGATAGTAATGACTTGGACAATTCGACTACCGAATCGGGTAATACAGAGTGGGCCGAAACAACTAGACGATTATTGGCTTGAAAATTAAGACTTTATTGAAAAATAAATATTCACTATCTAAATAAAAGCGAACTACAGTACATACTAAACTTTTTCACTTTTTGAAGACAATGTCACTCAGGTGAGTTCCACCGGACGTCAGAAAAACCTCAGCACGTTGTATATCACTTTCCTCAACATAGATCGTCTAATTGTTTCCAACCCACTCTGTATAAACTATTAACTAGCCAGAGAAAAACCAACAGAAGCACTCAAAGTCCCGCACGCTCTCGAATACTGGACAGGATAGCAAGCTGCATGTTCACTCAGGTCGTGTACATGACCTAGTGTAGGCCTACATTCTCAGAGAGAAGTCGTGGGGGAGGGGTCAAAGGTGGGAGCTAGTTATCAAGTAAACAGATACTTTTCTATTCACTTGATTCACTTAGTCACTGAAAGTTAGTACTATCTTTGCTACTGGAATAGATAAAACTGTTGCTTACACGAGACTAGCTTCTAGCGTCTAGTCTTTTGCTCCAGTAGCTTGCCTTCCCACTCGACTCGTCTACCTTTAATCTTGCTTGTATTTACCTGAGTTTCTCTGTATTTCAATCAACTTGAGTATATAGCGACATTAAAACTAGATATCTACCAAAGACAAGTTTCTGTGTGAGGCCAGTTCCCTGTACACACACACATCAGACGGACGTAGGTTACAACACTCGCAACCACCACCCAACTTGACACACACAGGGGAATTGACAAAGTTGAGTTGCAAGTAACGTTACAACTTCCCTTTCCCTCGAAAGCTCTCCGGCCCAGTAAAACTGTTACTGGCAGGGAACATGTAAACATGTAGAGAGTATATGGGCTTGTAATTGTTTCAACCCACACGTAGAGATTACCTGCAAGGGAAAGGGAGACAATTGCGAGGTCTGGACCAACTTGACACGTGTGTGTGTGTGGCTGAAACGTTCTGATGATGGGTTTACCGCTAATTTACCTTCAAACTCTCTATGCCTCCCTTGTTGTGCTTCTCTTTTTACCCCCTTTACCGATCCTTCCGTCCTACGTCACTGATGCCCACAAAACTGTGCACCTCGTCCAGACTTCAATTTTCATTACCGGGTACCAACATGGAAACTAGGAGATCGCTCCATGGAAAAATGGCATATTGCACTTTTAAAATAAATTAATAAAACGCGTACTTTATGTTAAAGCGAGCATTGAGCTTAAGGTGGGAACGCGAGTTAGAGGCCGTATTTTTTAAATGTTTATGCCTCAGTAGAAAATTTTAGTTTAATTTTCTATCAATCAATGCTTATAATTCAAGGGAGGGAAATGAAAAGATAGCCTAGTCTTGATTTGAGCTGTAAAAAAAATGTCATTACCTATAAATAAAGGTATATTATATTTGTACCTTTCTGCTTTAAAATTTGGAAAATAATTTTAGTTTTACGCACGTACAAAGGCTTTAAACCTATCCCACATATAGTAGACACAACGTAGCTGTGCTCTTGTGACGTCAAGAAGATATGTCACGTGATGTAAGCGTCGCCTACTGGGTGGACGTCCTAAAACTGTTGCTGCATTGGTCTAAACAGTGCGTCCCGCCTCACTGGAGGAGGGATAATGCTCTGATTGGTCATTGTCAAGATCACGGGGTGGGGCAAAGAAAAGGGGAGGGATTTCCTTAGAGTTTTTCTGAGGTTCATCAAATCTAATATATACAAATAAACTCACAAACATGGTCAATATTTCAGCGTGAAAATTTACCAGTGTTGCCCAGAGGGGCAATCCACACTTAGGACCTACTGTTTATAGTTTAATAAGTATCCACTGTACCATAATCTACTCCCTACGTAACGTCTCCAGCAGAGATGTAAACCAATTCAATTTAAGAATCTGTGGTCAAGCTCTTTTAGGGGTATCTACTCCAACAAGGGGTTTTAAGATGTCACTGCGCATGCACTGACAAGATATCAACCAGTGTGACATGAGCGACATCTTTACCGTAACGGGGTAGGCTCAAAGAATAGTTATTCTAGTGAGATGGAGCAGTAGTGTAATATGGCTGCGACCATAGACTAACGATTACACTAGAGTTGATTACATATGGCTACCAATTTAACAGCTAATTAAGTAGAGTTGTGCTACCAACCTATCTAATAATAGTTAAATTAGGTGTGTGTGTGTAGCTATGGATAACATGATAACTGTCTTGTTTAGTAACCAGCTGTTAAGCTGCTAAACCAATAATATGGTTGAAGTCAGTTTACCTTCCCACTGGTCCAAAAGGGCAATATCTGAATGAATCTGTTGAGCTTCGTGAATAAATGTCTTCGTTCATTGTGATCTCTTAGGCCATCCTGTATAACTGCAAATATAATCTGTATTTGTAAATACAGATTAGAATATGTTTTTTATAATTTTTAACGACATAATATTCTCGAGAGATGATGGATAAAAACATCTCTTCATCCCAGGGAGCAGGACTCGTCATCATTTGTCAAGAACCCGATTAATTCAGTGACCTGCAGCTCGGCCTGACGCGACTAATCACGAGAAAATGTGTTTTTAATATGTTCAGGACGAGCATGCGCAGTGGCGCTTACCAAGCTCCCTTCGGGGCAGTTCCTTGCTACTGGCACGCACGTCCGTGGAATTGATTGAACGCGTCCGTGGAATTGTTTCGTTAAGGCTGTTCAAAATTTTAAATCATTTTTAACATTCTATTTTTTTGTTGGTAAATTTTTTTATTGTTTTATAATTATTTTTTTTTAGTACCGCGTCTTAATACCTGTTCGGTTTATACGCCTATCTACTAATTACACTAATGGGCTAGAGATTAGGAAGGCTTAATTTAGAGGATATGCACCCGCATTTGCGACCCTGTCTTCGACAGTCTAGTCCAACACGAAATTAGCGCGTTAGACCACGCGTATACCAAAGCTGGTTTTATTATATTGTTTAACAATTTTTTTTATCGCCGCGTCTTACTACCTGTTTAGGTTATAAGCATATATGATAACTCCTTTAATGGGGTATGAATGAGGAAGGAAGGACTTTAGAGGTAATCTACCTGCATTTGCGTGGAAGGAGAGTGGGAAACCAAACTTTTGTTCTGAACTACATTTGTTGATGACCTTCTATAATATTTTGTCATGGTTATAAATGCAGCTTTAACGTATTTAATTAAATTACTCAGTCATATGGTCTAACGCCTCACTCACACGTTGAAATGAAGCTCCGGTGATGGATAGATTGGTGTTCAAATCCCAGTCGCGTATACTGAGGGTGATTTTTTTCCTAAGTGAGTTAATTTGCTACCTCAAAGAAAATGTAAGTACACTTTCTAATTCAGCCCTCTTAATCCCTAACACAGTAGCGTAACTAACACCCTGATTTTGCTGGAATAATAGTTTAGATGATTCAAACATATGTATATGCGGCCAAAATTGATAACATTTTAATATATTATTAGTGTTATTTTATATGTATTGATAATATATATCAAAAATGACAGTTGAGGTTAACATGATTTGATGTATGAGTACATTTTAGTAACTTTAGTAACTATCAGATACTGTTCTTCCTACCAAAATCAAGGTATACATGTGCGCACAGCCCGCTGACCTATATATATATATATATATATATATACAGGGCTTGAAAAATATTAGGATGCCTCACCAGTGAGTCAGAAATTTCACCTGTCAATATGATTGGACTAGAGCCAGGCAATTTATGTTTTCAAATTCAAACTAGACACTCATTCACTTTTATTTCTACGTAACACTGCGTACCAAACCAAAAAATATTGTATTACTGTTTTAGAAAAAATTCAAACAGATTCTTTAGCGCCATTTCTTCACTCCTCACACGCGAACAAACAATATAAGAATGAGACAAGACGCTCCAGATATTATTCAAGATTATTTATCCTTGTGTTTTGAGGTCCAAATGGTTTCAATATTGGCATCTCTAATTTATATCTCGAAATCGCCCTCGAACCGTAATATCTATTGACATCAACTTGCGAAAGTCGCTATGCACTCATATGCATGGCTTATTTACGATCCATCCTAACCGTAATCCATAACGAAAATAACGATTAAAAACTTTTTTTTTCTACTCGTCAAGCAAAAATCTTCCCTCGTCACAGACGAGCAGACGGGGATTTTTTTCAATCCCTTTATATAGACTATAAATTATAATACAGTAGTGAGATTATTTCCTTATTATCCTTAGTGATTTAATATAAGGTACGGGAAAAAATTATATCATAATTTTAAAGTTGTATAAGTACAAAAAATCTAATAATTACAGCGAAAAAACATTAACATATTCGTTCGTAAAAAAAACTAAAAAAAAATATTCTGATATAATTTCCTGCTTATTCGTTCGATACCAATACCTAGTTGTAAGAGGAGGAGGTTACGGCCTCCTGACAGTCTCCACGGAGACACGTGACTTGTGCCACTCCTGCTCCATGCTGGAGTGAGCCAACATCCAGCCACGCGGCCTCTGCAGGTCGTCGATGCAACCGAAGGGATGAATACCATTAACCGAGACCCTAGGCGTTGTTTTTTACTAGCGGTTCCCGGTCGTAGACAGAAGAATAATGAGTTGCGTACATTACCTGCCGTTACCACGCGCGCGCACACACACACACACACACACACACACACACACCACGTGTTGGTCCATATGGGCTGTTGCAGTCCCAGGGTAGAAACTACCCTCTTGTTACCCCACCACACTTCCACCCTTAGCACTCTACCAGGACCCATACCGGGTGGCAGAGCTGACCTTATAAAGACGGTCTTATCTCCTGTAGCGGCCTCTGGTTCTTGAGCAGGAGCGTTTATGGTGCTGATCGCTTTTTCGGAAAACCAAACTTGTTATACGTTTTTATTTTGATAAACGTGATTCCTTACCTTCAAAACTAAATCAACTTTGTGTCATGAATGTCATTAAAATGTGACACGGAATTTATGATTATTATTTGTATTACGAGTATTTAACTTTCCCTTTATAAACCAACAGAATATATCCTCACACGACATCTAAATTCCTTTAAATCTAGAACAGACACAACACCCAATCCCCCCGCCGTTAATGTATCTCTGAGAAGAAGCAGGCATCCAATTTCCCCCATGATAAACTTTAGGCTATGCCGGGAATCAAACCAGGGACTTGTTATCTCAATAGACAGAAGCTCTACTATTTGAGCTGAGGTGTCAGTCAACACTGAAGCTAATAACAACTTAAACGTCAAACACTTTATAACAGCCGGTAGTGTGTCTGTACACCAAGCAAAGGGCTCTGAGTTCGATTCCCAGCATGGCAAAATAATATATTATTAGTTAAATTGGGGCTTCTCCATAGACTGTGATGAATTAACGGACGGGGGACTGGATGTTGTGTATGGTGTTACTGTGTAAGTCGTTTTTCTGATATATTTAGTTGGTTTATAAAGTGCACTTTTAGTTACCCTATTAAATATACTTCATTCAAAGATGTAGGTAGGGATGCGTAGGAAATTTAAAAGTAAATGCACCCGCATCTATAGTCACGTGGAATAAACGTCAAGCTCGTCTAATAGAGCTATTCAGGACGGGGAGGTCAGGGTTCAAATCCCGGCTCAAATCCTGGAGGGAAGGCCGAACCTATCAGACGTAGTTGTGGACTTACCTCTCATCTTGTTAACACGTCAATCGTGTAATGAGACAGGTGGAACTGCAACTCCGTGAAGTTGGCACTACTAGGGGTGAGGGGGGGGGGGGCTTAAGGGAGCTATAGAAATAAAATAAAACTAAAATTTTACCCCCGAATCAAATTAAACTTACCGAGTGAGTGATGGAGTTTTCAAACTCAATTTTCGGGATTGGTAAGTCTGTCGTGTTTGGCAAATGTCCACCTTGGGGGATTACTTGCAATTTGAATCTGGTAATGCATTACATAGTTGTTGTTTGCCTTGATGCACTTTATTTAACTACATTTTGAAAAACATTTCGATGCAGGGCGGCCTTTAAAAATAAATAAAATTCCCTAGTTGGTAAAGATTTTACTGGTGATATTTCAGTTCCTGATCTGTTTATCAACAGTTTAGATTGAATTTATTAACGTTATACCTGCATATATGATCACGTGGTATAAGGTGTCAAGCTTGTGGTAGAATAGATCTATGTTTATGGAGAGATCGATGAGGCGAATATCGTTAGGGTGGCACTTTGGGTTCTTTTCATCCTCTCTCCACGCTAACGTAGGTGCATTTTATCTGAGTAAGTTATTATCAGGGGAGCTATATGGACTCTTAAGACTACATTATATGCTACTTGCTTGTTCTCAACCTCAAATCAGAGCTAATATACTTTAAAGAATAACAAAGATTGTCAATTGCGTGAAAACAATAATAAAAGATGTTGGTGTACTTTTTGTTTTATAGAATATTAGCAGAAGTACTTGGCGTTGGATTGCGTGGATACCCCCCGGAAAGCGCTTTTATTTTCTTCAAACAGACAGAAAAAATCTTCATTTTATTTCTTCCGAACCAGTCTTTAATTAATTTAAAAAAATCAAATCTAAATATTTAAATTCCGGCTTCGAGGTGCACATGTCCGTGTACGGGGGCTAATAATGTTTAGATGCCACACCTCTACTACGTGCGATAGATTTCGCGCTATGTTAATAATAAACAAGCGCTTCATTTTATTAATATATACATATATGATAAACTATGAGCTTGATTTTTGATTGATTTTTTTTTTTTTGCTAACATTTGACCAAAAAATGAATTCATGTGTTTTCATGGAAATACTCCAATTCTATCAAGACTTGGGTGCGAAGTCGACTCACCAGACACTGAACTTTGTGTGATTCTTGTGATACATTAGAACATCTGACAACAGTTTCCTAATTCAAACTTTATTATGTAATAGAACAATTTCAAGGCAAACCATTTAATCCCTGCACGAATAATGCATCTTTTTTTTTTACTTATGACCCCCTGCAACAAAAAAGTGGTTATTGCAATGCCGTTGTCTGTATGTCCGTCTGTCTTTACCTCGGGCTAGAGCCGAAATTATTTGAACGATTGGGTTAAAACTTGGTATCAAGGGTATTCATAAGGTCTCCCCGAGGGGGTTTTTAGGAATTAGATATCTAACCTTAAATTTAAGGGTAGTTTACTGAAGGGCAAAAAGAGAAAAAATCTATTTTCTTGAAATTCGCTCTAATGACACTGTTTATCATTAAAAACAAGATTACAATTATTCTCATTTTCTCATAAAAATTACTTTGATGGTACTTTACATGGGAATAATTTTTCAATTTTGGACCATTTCCCCGCAAATATTTGACTTATCATTGTAAAATTGTAGTACTATTAAAGATAAAAATCTTTTATTTGAAGTATATTTTTATAAAACCAATCATTTCTTAGCTATAAGAAAAAATATGTACTTTTTAATTCAGGTCTTAAAAAATGAATTTGATTCTTAAGCACTTTGGTGGACAAATTATATGTTGCTCTTTTCTCTATTTGTCTATGACAATGTTCCTAGTTCATAATGCCATAGAGTAACAGTGTCTATTATTTCATTTATGATCTTTGATGTAGTGTTTCTACATCAATGTATGGACTGATTATTTTGTTTTACAAACCTCACGAGTTTTTAGTAAATGTCTATTTTAAAATAAAATCGGGAGAAAGTCTGTGCGGTGCGCCGTATAATTTATTTCTTTAATCAAAACAATTTCGGTGTCACAATAATAATACCCCTTTATAGAGGAATAAAAGGTTGTTATCCAGTTTATACATTTTTCAGATTTCACCCACAGAAAAAAAAAAGCTATCCCTCCCCCCCCCAACCTTACCCCTTTCAAGTCTTCCATAGCAATTTTTCCCACATTCACTGGAAGTTATCTGCAGTGACAACAGAATGCACCACACATGACTGTAAATAAATGAGGGAAACACGATAGTAAATTGATTCACATGTGATGGATAAGGGATTTTATTTTCTGCTTCAAAGAGGGCCACTGTTCAGCTTAGGTGGGGAAGGGGAATATAGACGTACGATATGTTTTGATAAAATACAGAGTCAAAAACGTTACATAACTAACGTAATACCTTGATCAGAATACAGAGGACACAAAACTTTGTCAAAAGACGTTTTATTTTTATATTTTAGCATTTTGAGTTGTTCATATAATCTTTGACGTTACAAAATAATTAATGGCTCAGTTGATTCTAGAAAAAAAAATGGAAGAAAAAAACACATTTGAACAAAATAAATCAAAATGGGTTAAATCATCAATATTGTAATATTAATGATAAATATAAAACATTTAAAATGCTCTTTTATTGTATTAATCTTTTGCGTTCAAAACAAGAACTATGAATACATGTATTTCATATAACTGAAAAATTGAAATGAAAAAAATGGGGTGTGGCTGTGTCATGGACACGGCCGTGTGTTGTACGTGAATACGTTTATATAACAGCTGACAATTAAAACTTAAACGAACATCGTAGCTTCTCCGAGTCAAAAGTTATACTAATTGCAAATCTCGATACGCAGCAAAATAACCTCAAAATGGCGGCGCTTTCCCCTCCACCGCGCGCGATGCGTCACTGTTCTCGCTTATCGTAATGAATTCTTTGATCCTTTAGCTATCCAGTGGTATAATTTAATTTTGGATGTAGAGGAAAGATTCGAAACTACAACACCAAACTGTATCCCCCGATTTTGTTATCATTAGGTTTTTTGGATTGCCCCCGTATGGTAGCAAATTTAAAGACGTATTCACGTCAAAAGTAATGAACAATTACATTTAATCTTAAGATAGTAACAATTATAACATTCACTATAAAAATTAATGTGGTGTTGGATTAGCATTATTATATTTCATTAAGGGGAGGACTGACCTTATTGCGTGATCAGGAATCCAACCTTAAATAAGGTGAAGGTGTGTCGTAACGCGATGGGGATAATTTTTCAGACCACATTGAAAAATAAAAGTAAAGTATCCAACATTGAGAAGGGGACCTTAATGTTAGTGAAATTAAACCCCTCTGGTAAAAAAAAAAGATATGAAACTTTATTTGGCGTATGAAAACATGAGAATATATTTAGTGGTGTACTGGGCTATCAGATAAAATCCATCCTAAGGTGAACCGTCCATATATCAATATATATATAACTATAATATATAATTAAAATTAATGTATACGTATGTTTGTTTAAATAACTAATTTCCAAGTGCGTGGAAATATAATTTACCCATTGATGGTGGGGGAGAGGGTTCCACTATAAAATTGACATAATATATTTATATAGCTTATTTACGTATATGTTAGTATGTGCGGGGAGCGGTAGGGTAGGGATGAATGTGTGTTTAACCCTCAAGAAACGTCCTTTGAATATTAAAATAACAATAATAATATTTTAGTTTTTATATTTATATATGGACCCCTAATTCCCTAATTATGAGAGTTTTATCAACTTACAAGGGAGGGGGTACAGACCCCCACATTTCTGAACACGTACTGATCTATGTTTTTTATAAAGGTCACTTGTACAGTTCTACCTTGGAGCAACTAGGATCTTTTCTCTCCAGACACCTGTTTGATTGATAGGCGGCGTGGGAAATGTTATCAATTCACTTGGCTTCTTTCTTGTGTGACAATTCCATGCGAGGGAAGGGAAGATAATATTATCTGACTCTGTTTACCCTCACTCCAGAATCTAGATCAAACCTGGACCGCTGATAAACTCTTCTATCTGTCATCATGACTTAACTAGCGTTAACATTGTGTGTGTGTGTGTGTGTGTTTTTTTAGCTACACTGTATCCATGGCAAGCTCAAAGTGTGTTCAGCTACATTGCATTCACTGCAAGTTCAAAGTGTCTTCAGCTACATTGCATTCACTGCAAGTTCAAAGTGTCTTCAGCTACATTGCATTCACTGCAAGTTCAAAGTGTGTACAGCTACATTGCATTTAATCCAAGTTCAAAGTGTGTACAGCTGCATTGCATTCAATCCAAGTTCAAAGTGTGTACAGCTACATTGCATTCACTGCAAGTTCAAAGTGTGTACAGCCACATTGCATTCACTCCAAGTTCAAAGTGTGTTCAACTACACGCCAAGTTCAAATTGTACTTTGTTGTACTTCATTTCCTCCCAGTTAAATTTTAGCGTCAATATTTGCTATCCGGGACTTAACCTTTCTCCTCCTGTTTTATTAGTTTTAATTTTAAGTATATGCACCAACATCCATCCAGAGAGACAAGAGTGTCTTTGTTGAACAGATAGGCTATTATTTATATGACTTATAGCAATACCACATCAGCTATCATGTGATAAAAGGCATCAAGCTCATCTTGTCTGGATTTCCAATGACGGGACGCTCAGGGTTTGAATCTGAACAGGGTTTACTGAGGCAATCTTTAGCTTTTTTATGTCCTACTCTCCCTCAACGCAATTGCGGACTCATTTCCTTTCAAGTTTGCCTTTATATCCCCGACCCTATTAGTGCCAGTATGCGTACAGCCCGGATGGGTAGTAAGACTAGTAGCATATCTAATATCACTGACAGTCCAAATAGATAAGCCCTTTTTTCTAACTCGTTTGTGGTTGATAATTATGTCCTGGTTATATTCGCGACTATTAAGCCCTTATAAGGCACGGCATTAGTAATTCGGAGTTCACCATTATGGTGATCATATTATGTTAAGCATATTCAGAAAATACGATTCATACCTAAGCGAGAACTATCCAAAGTCACCTTTGTTGCTTGTCCAAGGGTGGTATGCAAGAACGTTAGTGAATGCTTAGTGGAGCGATAGTGTTGTCCCGAGCAAACTATCGCTCCACCTATGATGACGCAAGCAAACCCATAGTCTACTAGTGTCTATTAAACATCCACTTAGTCAAGTTCTTGGATACGGCCCCCAAGTCACAGGTTTGTAGTAAAGCCCGGCGTAAGTTCATGCAGTTTGTGATCTTCGTGTAATATTGTCCACACATTCACAGACTAACGTAGACTATATATATATATATATAAATTGTGGTTTCACTGTTAGAAATTTGTAAGCTTTGATAGGATAATCCTCAAAGTAATGTTTTTTTTAAAGAAAGAAAATTAAAACTGGTTTGGTAAAATTCTAGAAAATACTGTCGAAAGAAATTGTACTTTTCTGAAATTGAAGCTCTTACTTTGGATATTTTTGAAATTGGAAAGTTTTCGGGCACACGCTTGATTTATAGATAATAATATTTCACTTTTTAATTTAAAAAAAAGGAAATTGGCTGGTAATACTCCGAGAGTAATTTGTATAAAGGAATCGCTTCACGTTCTAGATAAATTAATAAAATATTAATATTTAAGATAACTTTATTTAGCCTTCCACTTAGATTCGTTGTGCAGGTCAATAACCTTATAAATAATACAGAATCATTTTGTTAATTTTCAAGTAGGTACCAAATAAAAAAGTAGTATCGTAAACACTAAACTTTTTTGTGCGAGTTCATTCTTTATTTATTCGTTGGTCGAATCTTTCAAATCCAGAAATTCGTTTGTTTTTTTCTAGATCATTTCCCATAGAAGAAGAAGGATATATGTTTTCATAGCGAATGCTGGTACATTCATTTAAAAACACATTTTATTTGACTAACCCTGATACCAACGATATTTCCACAATTATTTTTCAAATTATATATCACATTTTAGTGAATTTTTGATTAGTTATAATATTTGTTTTGTTGAGAATTGTCACTAAATATTCTACAGAGGTAGGCTTCTTCCCCCCCCCCCTCAAAAAAAACTTCTGGGAGATGCATCGTTTCTGCTCCAAGCCCTCGATGACATTTTAAGCAACTTGTAGAATCTCCTTTTCTTGCGACGATAATTACCTTTTACAACGCAACTTACAAGCAAAGGACTTGAACATTATGTTTATCAAGCGAACACAAACTCTGAATTTAAAAAAGAAACCTGCGTAAGCTATGTAGGGTCGGGAATGAGTGATTCAT
>CABFWB010001509.1:15826-26125 GCA_902151455.1 Timema bartmani
GTCGTACCCCCCCCCCCCCCCCCCCCCACCATCACCCCTCTAGGGGAAGACAATGTCTTAAATCAAGGGTGGGGTTAGCTCAATTTAACCACGTTCGTCATTTATCGACCAAATCTGGGCATGTTCTGTGGGGTTTAAAGACTAGATTATTGTCTTCTTAATGGCGTCTCGGACATGGTCAAGATCGTTTAATCGTTGTGGTTAGGATTATAAGCAATGCATATAACTGAGACGCGGTGAAAAATAAAATTATGACAAATATGTTTGTTGTTATAAAAACTTTAGAACTAAGGAATTAAACTCGCGTTGCCTTTCATACCACCTTAGGTATGTAATTAGCTACTTGGGACTATCTGGAAACCCCTTTGGGGAAATTATTATAATTATCTCATTATTATTGAACGAAATTTTTGGAATATCACAGCCCGGACAAGACATGTAATTGTAATGACGTCAGAAGTCAAATACGCCAACAAATTATTTATTTTTGATCGTCTCTCCTCTTCTTATCACCTTCCGGAATATCTTAATATTTGCCTTAATGAGGCAGGAAGGAACCAGGTATAATCTAGAAGAAGTGCGCCAGCTTTCACGTAGAGGTAAACTTGGAAACCATTTTGTAAAAAGAAAAAAAAAAGCACCCTCTAGGATGGGTAGCGAATCCCAAACTCCCCGTCCCCTTTAAACCATACAAGACGAGACTGGTGCCTTTGCCCGCTTGCCCACCGGGTAAACATATGAAACAAGGAGTGGGAGGACAGAGCTTTCCTACCTGGTGGGTAAATTCCTAAATACAGACTACCAAACAGCGATCTCAACAAATGCACCTTAAGATGAGGGAATAGGCAACAAGCTTGACAGAGAGATAGTCCACAGTTCCCACAATGTAGGACCGACACTTTTATCGGCCCAATACAAATGTCCGAGGTGCTACTGACTGGTACTATTTATATGGAACTGTTCACATATATTCTGACCCGATAAAAATGTCGTGTCGGAAGTTAATCACTTGAAGGATTATATTGCGCAGTTCACACTTGTGACGACCTCCAGTTCCGACTACCCTCAGTAGTAGAGGCGCACACACGAAGATAGGACCTTGCTTACCAATTATCTGTTATTTCGTGCGTTAATTTGTTTAAAGTTGTTATTTTGCTATCATGGAGGATGAAATAAATCCCAAAATTATAATCCTACTGGTTTAAAATGTTCCTAAAGAAAATCTTTCAGCAAGGACTTGGTGCACCCGATATTTTCTTTTTTTAGGGCTCCGACAGTTGGTAGATGGCAAAAGTGTCGGTCCGACATATTGGGAACAGACCCTTAGAGAGAAGTGACGTCATTAGGATCTGGTCTACCGACAAAATAAATACGGCCTACCGATGAAGTTTACGGTTTCTACCAATCTGCTCGCAAAATATATTTTGGGGTTACGATTAAGTCACATCGAGGGTATTCGTGTTAAAACAAAACTTCCTGTTTCGTTTTTTTATCCGAATTGTTATTCTTTCAAAAAAATATTCCATTTGTTTATGTTTTGTAATTAATGCTGAGAATAACATACATATCTAAAATAATTGTAAAATCTTTTGAGTAGCTTTGCATTGATGCCTGGTGGGGTCAAAAAGTTAGTGATTATGCGAGAAAACAAGTGGATTAAGTGTTTATAATAAACTAGCTTAATCAATTGTGAATTTTTAGATTAATTTCTGGATAAAATTAATTTAACTAAAATAGGTCCAAACTATTAATCAGATTGAGAAAATTCAAGAGACAAATGAGCCAGTTGCTTGCTTTAATTATTATCAATCTCGTTTAAGGGGAAGGAAGCGACGTGAACTAAGCTCCATATTTTTATAGTTTTGTGTAACAAAAAACTGTTTTGACCAAAATAAATAAAATATTTCTTTAGTGGATTAATTTAGTTTACTTTTATGCATATTATAATGATGTGAACAGTTCTTGAATATCTTCCATGAACATAATTGAACCTGAACAGGACTTTAGTCTTCATTTAAAAATAAATGGTACGGAAACCCGCACGGACTTTCTCGCTCTATTGTTTAAAAATTGATATTTTTACTCAAAACTTGTAATATATGTGAAACTAAATAATATACACTAGCAAACCCAAGCATAAATTGCACTATACTTATGTAAAAAAAATGTTGAGTCCCAGTTTTAAATTTTATATTTTTATTTTTAAAGAATTAATGTCCTCATTTGTATGTTTGGAACAATAAAAAAGATTAATATTGGGTCCACAAGGGTCAACATTACGTATTAAAATTTCGACTTCCAGTTAAAATTCTCGACATTTTACTAGGTGTTGCACATCTGCAGGTCAGCGCATTGATATTAAATTCCTCATTTATAAATTTTGACCAATAAAAAATGTAAATATTGACTATTAAATCTAAAATGGAGATAGACCGTTGCTGTACAAACATTTCTCCTGAGAGGTTTAAGGAAAAATAACATAAACGTTTTGAGAGACTTACTTATATTTAATTACTTTATGGCATTGGAGAATTATTGCGTTAAAACTTAAGTAGTATTTCTTTACAACTAAAGCTCACAAAATTGTATTAATATACTTGCCAATATCTCAGAAACTGTTGGTTTTATCAAAATATATTTCATATAAAAGTTTTTAATTTTTAATAGTACCACAATTTTGCAATGATAAGTTATGTAATATCTCAAATAGTTGCGGAGATACGGAAATTTCCGCTTCTGTAAAGTACCCTGAAAGCCATTTCCATGGGAAAATGAAAATAGCCAGTTTATTTATAATCTTAATCAACGCCTAGATACGAACTTTAATCAAAATCGCCCGAGCCTATTTTGAGAAAATCTATTTATTTTTTTTCCTTCTCACCCTTTACTAGAATACTCTTAGTTTTTAGTTTAAAAAGACACACAGACAGACGGTATTGTAAAGACCATTTTTAAGGGTTCGGTGGGTCATGAGACGTTGACATCCGTCAACATTTTAGGTTAGATTTTTTTTACGGTTGCAATACTTTACCATTAGTGTTCGAAAAGTTAAAAAAAATATATATATATGCGTATAGATTTAAAGTTATTAGTTTCATAAAAATATGTTTCTTATAAAATATTTGTATTATTAATAGATCTATATATTTGCAATGATCAGTAATTTCAAATCTAAAATAGTTTCGGATATATGATCAAAAATTATAATTTACTCATCCCACCGGAGCCCTTAAAATCATTTTGCCGGCATATTGAGGGTAGCCATTTTGTTTGTAATATTTATAAGTATTTATAAATGAAATATAATCAAAATCGTTTGAGCCGATTTTGAGAAAATCAACTTTTTCTCTTTTTGCCCTTCAGTAAAATATCCTTAATATTGGTGTTAGATATCCAATTCCAAAAACCCCTCGGGGCAACCCTATGAAAACCCTAGATATCAAGTTTTAGCCTGATCAATAAAATAGTTTAGGCTCTAGTCGGAGGTACAACACTTTTTCGGATTCAGGGAGTCATGAAACGTCAAGATTCATCAAAATCTCGAGTTCGATTTTTTTGACGATCACAATACGTTCTCTACCTGTAAGATAGTGAGAAAGTAAAAAAGTCCTATTCCAATACCACCATGACAGATATTCAAGAATTGTTAATATTAGGCCTACCATGTGCTGAAAATTAAATTAAACATAGCTACTGAAGAAAGATTTTGTTTATTTTGGTCAAAGTTTTTTGCTACAAAAACTATTTAAAAAAATACTGGCCTTAATTTGACTCCACTCCCCCCACCTTTAAGTGGTCAGTTAATTTTAAAAGAATCTTAAACATGAGTTAACTACCATAAACCCCCTTCAGTAGCCGGATGGTCTGAGGTGTCACTCCTAGGGGTGTGGTTGTAATGATAGTGTTTTGGACCCCTCTAAAATATTCAAAAAGTTATGGATGAAGTGTAATTTATTTAAAGTACTGTATGTAAAAATCCTTTTTTAATATTTAATCCATGGAAAATCACGCGTTTTCATAAATAATGTCAATGTAATGCGCTTCAACCTTTTTTTATCATTAAAAGATCAACTCCGTAGTCTTGAAAAGATCTTATGACGCTGGCTCCCTATACCCAATAGAAAGCCAGCCTTCACAACATCATATTACCAGGAGTCTTTCTATCGTGTGCAACATCAAAAGTCTTGTTTACTTAATTTCTTTATTGATAGTGCTCAATCACAGGACATTATCACGATTGCAATCTGTACCGCTTTAATTAGTGCTCGATCACGGGGCAAATATCAGCTAATTAAACGGTAACAATTTTAATTGGCCCTCGATCACGGGGCTATAAACACCAATATTAAACCGTATTATTTTAATTGGTGCTAATCGCAGGACAAACAATCCGTAGTACTATAAATTGGCTCCCAATTGCGGGTTACTTAATCTTCAATCAAACTATAGCACTATATGGTATCTAAAGAAGAGTATCGATACTGTACTCATTAAAAGTATCGGAAGAAAAATATCGATAACATACCAGTATCTAAAGAAAAGTATCGGAAAGAGTAAGTATCGGTATCGAAATTTTAATCTGGAGAAATGTGTTTTTTTAATCTATTATTAATAATCTCTTACCTACTTCGGTGGCCGCGTGGTCTAACGCGCTAATCTCGTGTTGGACTAGACTGTCGAAGACAGGGAGATCGGAGTTCAATCCCAGTCGGGTGCACTGAGTGTGGTTTTCCTATAGGGCTTTCCACTCTCCCTCCACGCAAATACGGGTGCATTGCCTTCAAATTAAACCTACCTAATCCCTAGCCCATTAGTGTAATTAGTACATAGGCGTATAACCTGAACAGGTAGCAAGACGTGGGGCTAAAAATAAATCTCAACTTTCGTATCATAACCGTATTTTCATTTTTATTCAAACACTAAAAATTATAATAGTTTTTAATATTTCAAAACAAATTTTATAAGATGCTTTTTCTATATCCAACTTCTTAAAAAAAACTCCCATAGTTCACTTCCGGGAGATGTCATTTTTAACTACATTCGTCGTTTATAATAATATACTCTATTAAGATAATATATTATTAACTATTGACAAACAATAGAAGAATGGACGCTATGCCCTGCTTCATCCGCACATAAACTTTTCTGCTTCATCTGCTTGGAGCATCTTGAGAGTTCATTGAGTTACACAAAAGCTTCTTTTGTTTAATTTGCGATGACCTTGCTCGGTGATAAAGGAAGGGGTAGTAGACTGGTCTCCACTCGTCCCGTCAATCGGTCAGTCAGGCGACTGTATTGATAAACAAACATGAAAGAGTTGCAGAAAATGAGTGATAATTGAAAAATCCTGTTTGTTCTTCCTCCACAATACACCCTAGTAAACATCTAATACCAGCATGAGTGAGGATAGCAAAAAGTTATTTCTTTTGATACCGATTCGATACCGGCGTATGAATACTAATGTCAGTAAAAGTATTGGAAAAAGTATCGAGTAAAAAGATACTAATATCTAAAGGAAAATATCGATACTAGTAAGGTATCGATACTTTTTTCACATCCCTAGTCACTCCCATTTTGGACTGGCCTGCTGATGACGGTGAGATCGGGCCTCGAATCCAGGTCGGGTCTATTGAGGTTGGTTTCCACTAAATGGTTTCCCACTCTCCTTCCAAGCAAATTCGGCTAGATCACCTCTAAAATTCTATTTTCCTCATCCCTGCCCCATTAGAATTATTTTAATATATGCGTATAAACTGAACAGGTAGTAAAACGCGGTAAAAAAAGAATGAGCTAACAGAAACATTGAAAATATTCTGTGAGTTTCGAGATATTATTGGGGGAAATGTTTCCAAAACATTGTGATTTCAATTATTTTAAAATCTCAAAATAAATTCCGATTTGACTCGTCATTTTGAGAAGTGCGGTAGCAGTAAATTAACTTAATTAAGGTGGCGCTGCTATCGCTTAACCCGAGAATTATCCAACACTAAGGTTGATAATTCGCTTAAGGTCGAATAACCGAGTCTTCCCTCCCACCCCCATCCCATTCCTCCCACTTAACCTCACGTCAGATATAATCTGGTCAATCAATCATGTGCGCAAGCGTAACTTTCTAAGCAGCTTCATAAAAAAAAACTACTGGAAGCACCTTGAGATGATAGGTAACACGGTATCAGGTTTAATTTCAAAACTCGTTAACCTATCGTTAAGAACTCATGTAATTTCTTTTTTTAAATTACTATATTATCACTCTTTGGAAATGTATGTGTTTGGCGAGGCATTCCAGCCTTCCCCTGGCCTGTAGGCAACAAGCACACCTATTTGTCAGTTCGTTTCTTCTGTAAGATCCCGCCCGACTCGTAACATTTGCATCCGTTTCTTCGGCCCAGTTTTTAACTAATTAAAGTACACATGTACATGGGTTTAGTCACAAATAAATACATGAACAGCCCGTACAAACATATTGAGGCTACTTTTGATATTCTATGGGTTCTTTGAGTTGTTTTCGTTTAACAAGATCACATTTGAAATTAAAATGGTTTCGATTGATGTTGGTTTTATTCTTCTCGAAGATTTAAAGCTCTAATTGTTTTTAATAGAAAACAAGCTTCACGCAAGTTCTTAATTAGTTTTAATGATATATTACTGAATTACATTTTTGTAAAATTATATATATGGTTATTAAAAGTGCCAATAAAACTTCCCATAGCAGAGTCTTTTCGTGAGGAAGCGCTACAGTCCAATTTTGATAGAAAGGGACAAAACATTCTTTACGTTCAAAAATGGTAACATTTTATTATATAATTATTGTTATTTTATAGGTATTGATATCTATCGTTAGCGACATCTGCAGATCACGTGACTTTACGTATGAATACATGAAAGTAGATCTAGTAGTTTTTCTAGCTGTCTGATGGGAGCCTTCCTATGAGAATGTGACTGTATCTCAGCAGCTTAGTCCTTGACTCTGGCCCAACAAGACGGGGTTCTAATCCCTGGCAGACCACATTCAGGAGTTGCTCCCGAATTGATTACCCATCCCACCGTTCTCTCTCTCTCTCTTTCCCTCTATTTGGTGGATTTCCTTAAAATGCTTTTATATAATTATATATATTTGCCTTACAATCATGTAAGTGACATAAATATCCCAAACTTTCACTAGTCTCGTATCCCTTTCGGATCCATGGTCCAAACAACGTACCCTTTCGGGTTCATGGTCAAACCAAGGTACCCTTTCCAGTTCTTCATAGAAAAACAAGAGATCTGCTATCTCGCAAAGTATAAAAGGTAGTTCAAAATGTTAGTAAAGATCCAGTGGTAGATAAACAAAGCCGCGACAGAGGAAACTAAAATTTAATAAAAGCACCCGATATCTCATCAAAATATTCCTTTATTTGTTTTTCAAATGTATTATTATAAAAATTAGTGGTTCCTCATGTACCCCCCAGAAATATTTCACGTACCCCCGGGTAGGTGTACCACAGTTTGTAACCGATAGTTTATGAAGTTATTGCATACCGGTATATAAAACGGAAGCACGGAAGCATGTCCATCACAGACTCAGCCTTAAGCTATAAGAACAGGACGAATCCTGGATAGCTCTGTGGTAAGAGCATTGGAGCGCTGAGTCAAGGGTCACGGGTTCCAATCCCATGTCCAGGTGTCATTTTTCAACTAATTGTTATGTTCCTAAACTTAGACTTGATTTCTGAAATAAACCAAAATAATTATCTATGTCCTAAAATTCTGCAATGAGCGAGATCGTCAAAGTGAAGTGCATGTTCGAGCCCTAGTAGAGGACTTTAAATATATTTATATTTAAT
Source organism: Timema bartmani (assembly GCA_902151455.1). Lineage (NCBI taxonomy): Eukaryota > Metazoa > Arthropoda > Insecta > Phasmatodea > Timematidae > Timema > Timema bartmani. The sequence continues at coordinate 23,650 of CABFWB010001509.1, forward strand.
AATAAAATATGGTATGTATAATAATTTCATCCGGAGTCAACATTTTTTAAGGAAACTTCAACCAAGACTGGAAAACTACAGTTAGATAATGATATAGGTTTAGTGCAATGGTCTGTACTGGAGCCAGTGCTGCAGGTATTGTGTCATAGTCTGTACTAGAGCCGGTCCTCCGGGGAAGAGACCATCCGATCTCTAGACGGCACATCAAGACCTTAGGTTTAGATAGTATGTACTTATGACTGTCCTATGTATCTTTCTGTATGTCTTTCCTAATAAAGAAATGGGCATTCAGCCCGGCCAGTGATGCAGGTATTGTGCCATGGTCTGTGCTAGAGCCAGTGTTGCAGGTATTGTGTCATGGTCTGTACTAGAGCCAGTGTTACAGGTATTGTCTCATGGTCTGTACTTGAGCCGGTGTTACAGGTATTGTCTCATGGTCTGTACTTGAGCCGGTGTTACAGGTATTGTCTCATGGTCTGTACTAGAACCAGTGTTGCAGCTATTGTGTCATGGTCTGTACTAGAGCCAGTGTTGCAGGTATTGTCTCATGGTCTGTACTTTAGCCGGTGTTACAGGTATTGTCTCATGGTCTGTACTAGAGCCAGTGTTGCAGGTATTGTGCCATGGTCTGTACTAGAGTCAGTGTTGCAGCTATTGTGTCATGGTCTTTACTAGAGCCAGTGTTGCAGGTATTGTGCCATGGTCTGTACTAGAGTCAGTGTTGCAGGTATTGTGTCATGGTCTTTACTAGAGCCAGTGTTGCAGCTATTGTCTCATGGTCTGTACTAGAGCCAGTGTTGCAGGTATTGTGCCATGGTCTGTACTTGAGCCGGTGTTACAGGTATTGTCTCATGGTCTGTACTAGAACCAGTGTTGCAGTTATTGTCTCATGGTCTGTACTAGAGCCAGTGTTACAGCTATTGTGCCATGGTCTGTACTAGAGTCAGTGTTGCAGTTATTGTGCCATGGTCTGTACTAGAGTCAGTGTTACAGTTATTGTGCCATGGTCTGTACTAGAGCCAGTGTTGCAGCTATTGTCTCATGGTCTGTACTAGAGCCAGTGTTACAGCTATTGTGCCATGGTCTGTACTAGAGCCAGTGTTGCAGTTATTGTTCCATGGTCTGTGCTAGAGCCAGTGTTGCAGGTATTGTCTCATGGTCTGTACTAGAGCCACTGTTGCAGTTATTGTGCCATGGTCTGTACTAGAGCCAGTGTTGCAGTTATTGTGCCAGGGTCTGTATTAGATCCAGTGTTGCAGCTATTGTGTTATGGTCTGTACTAGAGCCACTGTTGCAGTTATTGTGCCATTGTCTGTACTAGAGCCAGTGTTGCAGCTATTGTGCCATGGTCTGTGCTAGATCCAGTGTTGCAGCTATTGTGTCATGGTCTGTACTAGAGCCAGTGTTGAAGATATGGTTCCATGGTCTGTACTAGAGCCAGTGTTGCAGTTATTGTGCCATGGTCTGTACTAGAGCCAGTGTTGCAGATATTGTGCCATGGTCTGTACTAGAGTCAGTGTTGCAGTTATTGTGTCATGGTCAGTACTAGAGCCAGTGTTGCAGTTATTGTGCCATGGTCTGTACTAGAGCCAGTGTTGCAGCTATTGTGTCATGGTCTGTACTAGAGATCAGTGTTGCAGTTATTGTGTCATGGTCTGTACTAGATCCAGTGCTGCAGCTATTGTGTCATGGTCTGTACTAGAGCCAGTGTTGCAGGTATTGTTTCATGGTCTGTACTAGATCCAGTGCTGCAGCTATTGTGTCATGGTCTGTACTAGAGTCAGTGTTGCAGGCATTGTGCCATGGTCTGTACTAGAGCCAGTGTTGCAGGTATTATATCACTGTCTGTACTAGTGCCAGTGTTGCATCTAATGTGCCATGGTCTGTACTAGAGCCAGTGTTGCAGTTATTGTCCCATGGTCTGTACTAGAGCCAGTGTTGCAGTTATTGTGCCATGGTCTGTACTAGTTCCAGTGCTGTAGCTATTGTGTCATGGTCTGTACTAGAGCCAGTGTTGCAGCTATTGTGCCATGGTCTGTACTAGAGTCAGTGTTGCGGGTATTGTGTCATGGTCTGTACTAGAGCCATTGTTGCAGCTATTGTGTCATGGTCTGTACTAGAGCCGGTGTTACAGGTATTGTGCCATGGTCTGTACTAGAGTCAGTGTTGCAGTTATTGTGTCATGGTCTGTACTAGAGCCAGTTTTGCAGCTATTGTGTCATGGTCTTTACTAGAGCCAGTGTTGCAGCTATTGTCTCATTGTCTGTACTAGAGCCAGTGTTGCAGCTATTGTGCCATGGTCTGTACTAGAGTCAGTGTTGCAGGTATTGTGTCATGGTCTGTACTAGAGCCAGTGTTGCAGCTATTGTGCCATGGTCTGTACTAGAGTCAGTGTTGCAGTTATTGTGCCATGGTCTGTACTAGAGCCAGTGTTGCAGCTATTGTGTCATGGTCTGTACTAGAGCCAGTGTTGCAG
>CABFWB010001509.1:35268-66995 GCA_902151455.1 Timema bartmani
GGGGGGGGGTAGCTGAAGTTCCTAAAACATGGCTCGTTCAAACTATTGGTTAGGTGTGGAGTTTGTAAATTGTATCAGCTATTGTTTGTAGTGACGTAATCCACAGACTGTGACGTCACTGTTACCCAACAGCCTTACTTCAATGACGTAGTCAGGATTGGTCTATGGAGGAGGTATAACTTTGTGGTGGACAAAATTAGTTAGTATTTAATCAGGTATATATTAATACAATCTACTATATACCATAATCCATCCATTATAGGCCAATCAAAACAGTATCCAGAGTCGTATAGTTTAACGCGTCACTCTCGTGTTTTGCTGAATTGCAGGTGACGGGGATATCGGGGTTTTAATCCCGGTTGGGTGTAGTGAAGATGGTTTTTCATTCCCGAGCGCATTTCCTCTGAAACTCTACTCTTTTGGCGTAATTAATGTATGCGTATGGTCCGAACTTGAACTAAGATTCGGTGGCAAAAATAAATTACTTGCGTTCAATACAGAGCCGTACCGTGGGTGGAAGGGGGATGTTTTGGGGGTTTAATCCCCCCCTACTTCGATAATATCATTAATAACTTATCTCTGCATTCCTCATCAGCCTAAGCTCACATTTAACCATAATTATGTTTAATAAACTAATAAACCTTTAAATTACTTCAAGAAGGATTTGATGTTAAAACATAATATTTTTTAATTTTGGTGGGAAATAGGGGAGGGGGTGGATTTAATTACAAGCCATTGTGGATAGGACCCCCTGTCACCTTCCTCTCTTAAAACAATGGGTATACCGGTTCAGGTATTACAGACTCCCACTAAAACATTTTAATATAGACATTTGGTAATTTTACTCGAAATCGAGATGCGCTTAGTTTCATAAGAATATTATTACAGCCATTTAACTAATATAGATTGTTTTGTGGAAAATATATCAATCCCCCTATTTAGTATACATTTTAAAAGAGATTGAAATGTCTTATTTTTTTTTAAAAAAATTGTCAAAAACGCAACAATTTGAATGGCTGTAGGTGAACAGATGTTAAGCCACATATCCACTAGTGTTTCATAAAAAAAATCGCACGTGTTTGTTTATATTCTCTACATTTATTTATTTGAGGTATTTAACGCGCACTTTCTGAGCCGACTTATTATATCAGCACACGACTTATAAACAAACTTAAATTCAGAGAAGGCACAACATCCAGCCCCCGCAGCCGTTAATTCATCACTATGAACGGCTAAAATCAAATTTCACCAATTATACATTTTTCGGCTAAGCCAGGAATCGAACCCAGGACCCTAACTCGGTAGACAGACAAGCTACCGACTGAAATAAGGTGTTGGATTTATATTCTCAGCAGAACGAAGCTCAAGCTCGTTTTGTCATTCTACATTCTCCTCTGTACAATGCAACAGCTAGTAGCCCACAGGTCAAGATGGCTGTCAAAGAAGAGTAGCGGTTCATATACAAAAATAATAAGGAAATTAAGGTTTTATGTATCAGAGGATGACTTGATTGATTCCGACATATTGCCATTATTCACAGGAAGTGGATACAGCCGAAATATTGAGATTGATTTGTTAGTACTCGACTTGTAAGTAACAGGTACCTACCTCCCTAGCTCTACTTTATGAGGTTTACCGTGTTTTGAATTCATATTTTAGAAACCTACTTTGGGATGGGTGTATTATCAAGACTAGGCAAAGTAAAATGTTCTAAAGCCAAGTTACAGTCAAATTTATGAATTTAGGGGCCTATATTTTATATAAAAGTTTAGCACCTAATTTAAATATGTTGGCACATTCATTAAATTATTCAAAATACTACTTTACTAAAATAAAAACTTATCAAAACCACAAGTGAAAACATCACACACCCATTTTTTCCCCTACAAATTATGTGGTGTGAACATTTGCATTAACCAAGCCATCCTCTACCCACACATACAAATAACTATTAATCAACAGCTCTGAAAAATTAATTTATGTAATGACTTTTATCACAAACAACTTTTGAAAAATATTTAAGATGTGTTTCCAAACAGACGAATGGTCAGTTTGGGCGTAGCACGACTACAGTCTCCCAGGTGGAGAAATATTGGGACCGGGGGAAATAATTCAAGAAAAGAAAGAGGGGGAAATTTCGCAAAAGGTGTTCTAGATGTTTTATTTTATGATGGGAGTTATTTATTGCTACAGTATAGCAGGTGGATTGTAGGACAAACATTGCTACACTATAGCAGGTGGATTGTAGGACAAATATTGCTACAGTATAGCAGGTGGATTGTAGGACAAATATTGCTACAGTATAGCAGGTAGATTGTAGGACAAACATTGCTACACTATAGCAGGTGGATTGTAGGACAAACATTGCTACACTATAGCAGGTGGATTGTAGGACAAATATTGCTACACTATAGCAGGTGGATTGTAGGACAAACATTGCTACACTATAGCAGGTGGATTGTAAGACAAACATTGCTCCAGTATAACAAGTGGATTGTAGGACAAACATTGCTGCACTATAGCAGGTGGATTGTAGGACAAATATTGCTCCAGTATAGCAGGTGAATTGTAGGACAAACATTGCTGCACTATAGCAGGTGGATTTTAAGATAAACATTGATCCACCCAGGCTTGAATCAAAAGTACAGTACAGTTAAATGTTCTATTAACAGTAAATTATATCACCAATAGGCCTACATGTAATATCTCTCCTATGTTATAGTAAAATGTGTAAATATTCCGTCTGTATATGTCCATCTTAGATTATTTACTACTAGCTGAATCTAGATCAAACAGTTAACACAATACTAGGCTTACTTTGGTCCACCCTTTGTTAATAAAACAACCTCCATGACGTCAGCCCACAAGCGAGTTATATTGACACAAAATATAAACAATGGCTTCTGAAATTTTGGCGCTAGCAAAATGTTCCAAGATACCAACATTTCCTAAAAGTATATATTTCATCCCATTTCAATAAACTATGTATAACACATAGTTGTTCCTAAGGACATATTAGCTATGTATCACATATATGGTGTGAGTGCAGGTAAGTTACAGCTACTAGAAGGTTCTTTATTGCAAACAATAGCTGGAAGTTACTAATGTCAACCTATTGAGGAAATAATTATTATTTTCTTAGTTATATTATATTATCAATCAAAGCAACCGGCCCCGTGCTGTAGTGGCCAGTGCACCTGGCTAATATTCTAAGGGTCCAGGGTCTGATTCCCGGTTGGTACTTTGGGTATTTTACCAAAAGGGGAATTACCCCAACTGTCACCAGGGTTGGTTAGTTAGGCTTAAGTCAGGTTTAAGAGTTTCCGCTGGTTCCACACCCTTATACTCATTATCAGCTCATCTCATCAGGACATGGAAAAATCCTCCACGGAAAAGATGTACTATTAGTACATCCGGGCATCCCCTTGGCAAAGGTACATTAGCACTGGCTAATCTTTCCACTACTGGGAAACGTGTGATGTAGTCCAGACGAGTAATATTTATCAATAAGAATTGTTATCCAACTGTACCACCCCACTCTCACTCTATTTAGTTACGGTCACAATAGACTTAAAAGGAGGAGGGCGGAACATAAGGAAATAATTATAAAAAAAAGGTGAAACATTTTCAAAACTAAGAAATATTAAAACAGTTGGGGGTTAAAGAAATATTTGAATTATTTATTCAAAGTAACAAACAGTGTTAAAACAAGTTGCATGGCCTTAAATATCAAACTGAAGTGTGTTGGAAAACAAATAAATCATAGCATTATATAAACTTGTCTAGAAGAGACCAATGAAAAAAAAATTGTTGCTATTATTTAAAGAAAACTTTCTTTATGATATACAAGTTTCTAATTCTCCACAGATAATTGAGATCAAACAAAATTAGTATCAAAAGTTTAAATTTTAAATATTACAAAATATTACGCTTAAATAGCCTCTTTGAAATGATTTACAACGCGTCAGATTCACACCTGTGAATACAGAAAAATTAGTTTTAAATTTACGAAATTTGAATTTAAAGTAAATATTGCACCAGATATTTACGTAAAGTTTTAAATCCTAAATATTTTACAAGATCATTAAGAGCTTAATGAGCCTCTTTTAAATGGTTTAAACGCATCCGATTCACACCTGTAAATACAAACAAAATAGTTTTAAATTTAAAGTAAATATCGCACTAGATATTTACGTAAAGCACAAAGGTTTAACTTCCCGACTAAACTCATACCTTAGTGGGACCATTACCCTCGTAACTTTTTAAAAAATTATTTAAGATTCCCACATTTAAATTTCTAAATAGACAAACAAAGTACGTTAGAAAACTTATAAAATTTGCCTAAATGAATCAGCGAATATTAAAGTCAAAACCATATTAATCAAAAATACGTTACTTTAACATTAACTTCAAAGAAAATAAGTCTACAAAACAATCAATAAAAGAACCGGTTATTTAAAGAATTTAAATTATTACTGATAGCCACAAAAGCAAACAAAAAAAAATTACCTAAATATTGCAAACATAAAAAGAACCAATAAATGTGGCTACCTATTTAAACTAAGAAGAAAAAAGATACTAGCGCCCATGTGGTGACAGGAAACATTAAGTGCTCCATAACAGAATTTACTTTTAAACTTAAAGTTTTTAGCAAAACGTTTCCGATACCTACACTGACAGATTTCCATTTCAAACTAAATCAAAGTACTTAAGAAAATCAAAACCTATCGCAGCAATATGAAGTTTAGATTCAAACAAATATATTATTATCAGCCATCCTGGCTAAATACCATCCTAGTCCTGAAGAGGACTTCTAGGGAAAGTGGTTGTAGGAAATGGTCCTCGATATAGGCTTTGTGTCCTCGTTATATAGGTCTAGTTGCAAGGAAGGAAGGTGGGATATGTCCTTTGTTATTACGTCATTCGCAAGCATCATGTTAGATGACTGCAGTGTTGACATCACGTACACCAGGTTCTTGTTTGTCTTGAATTCAACCGTCGCATTCGACTCATTTTCATAACATCAACTCAAGACGCTGGACTCACAGAGGTAGGGATGTTCCAATATTATCGATATTAGTAAATATCGATATTTTTGATATTGAAGATTCGATATTATCGCGATATTGAAAGAATAATGTGAATATCGGATTTCGATATTGTATTTTCTAACTTAATATAAGAGATTTTTATTTATTCAAAATCTGACATAAAATATTATCTAGTCAAAAGACCTGCAGAGTGGAATTTTAATCAAAAGTGGGAAAAAACAGTGGGGGAAATGTTTTTTGTGACCTGGCAGTTGGCACACTGGGCCGCAAGTCCTCAACCTGTGATCACGAGAACTGTTGTCTGTTTACTGTTTAGTGTTTTTGTTTACCATTGTCGGTTTGATGTTGACGGGCTCAGTTACTCTTACTATCTGTGACTGTTTATCTAAGACATTTGGCATTACATTTGACTGTGTTGGGTTGGGTTGTGTTATCCAGTGTTACTTCCTAACACAAACAAGCTTCAAACCTTCAGGAACTATGGCACCTCCTGTTAGTAAGTTATGGAACTTTTTTAGGAAAAAATATGAGAAAAACGCTACTTGTAAGCATTGCTTAAGAAATGTAAAGTATAGTGGCAATACCACAAATTTAGCATCGCACTTAAAAAAAAATCACCTGCAACTGTATTCTGAATCAATATTAACAAACACTAACGTTGAAACTCCTTTGAAAATTGATATTCCCCAAAACGAACATCCTTGTAATTTAGTAGCCACTGCAGGTGTTGCACAGGTTGTACCAGAAACAAGTTCTCAAGACAAACTGGCTTTGATTTCACCAATCACTGAGGCGTTTAACAAAAGTAGATTGTACTCTGAGGGTGGTTTGCGATTTTCTAAGATTGTTGATTGTTTATTGTTTTTAATTTGCAAGGACAAGCGACCTTTTTACATGTTAGAAGGAGAAGGATTCAAACGACTCATGAGAGAACTTGCTCCATCATTTAAAGTACCATCAGCTAAATTTATGAAAAAACAGCTAGAATTAAAATACCAATCTGTGTCTAACAACGTGAAACAAAGAATCATAACTGCACCACATACCTCTTTTTCAATGGATGTGTGGACTGAAACTATGTCTGAAAAGTCATTCTTTGGGATTACATGTCATTTTCTAGAAGGCTGTAACATTGTTTCTGTAGATCTAAGTATTGTCCAGTTAAACTCAAATCATACTGCACAGTTGCTTGAGCAAACCATGTTGCAAGTGTTTCATGAATGGCAAATTGATAGGGAGAGAGTTGTTTGCATTACAACTGACAATGGCAGTAACATGGTTGCTGCCGTAAAAAGGAATTTTGAATCACAGCATGTGCCGTGCTTTGCGCACACGTTGAATTTGGTGACCGAAGCAGCTATTTCCCACGAACACATTGAGCCTGTGATTAAGAAGGTACGAGGAGTTGTAAAGTTTATAAAGAACAGTGTTATTATGTCAGACAAGTTGAGGAAAGCCCAAATGGACAACAACGTGCCAGAAGGAAGTGTGAAAAAAATGATTCTTGATGTTAAAACACGTTGGAACTCGACATACTACATGGTTGAACGGTTTCTCGATTTGCTTAAAATAGTAAGTCAGTTGTTAATTGACGACACCTCAAGCCCCGAGATGCCAAGCGCAATTGAAATTGACTTATTGAGAAATCTTGCAGTGATCTTGAGACCCTTTGAATATGCGACTACTGAGATATCAGGTGAAAAATACGTCACCATGTCAAAAATCATCCCTGTGGTGAATTGCTTGACAACTCATTTGGACAATTTAAAATCCAATAATCCTGCAATTGAGTCTGTTCGAAAAGGATTGTCGGCAGCAATGCACAAGAGATTTGGTATGGCCGAGCTCAATTCTAAAATCGCCATGTCTACGATCCTTGACCCTCGTTTCAAAAACATACATTTCAAAAATCCAGCTGGATGTGCAAAGGCTATAGCAAAGTTGAAAAAGCTCTGCATCGAAGAAATTTCATCTGAATCAGAAGAAGAAAAGGCAGAAGCAACAGGTCCAGAGTCTTTTGACTTCTGGAAGACTCACAAGGAACTGGTATATGGAAAGAGAAAGAAGAAACACGATGACAGCTGTGATTCTTCAGAAGTGACCTTGTATTTGTCTAACCCTTTAAGTCCTCTTAAGTCTAACCCTTTGCAAGAATGGGAAGATATGAAGACAGTATTCCCCGGACTCTATAAGTTAGCAGGCCAATACTTACTATTTATGGCCACATCTGTGCCATGCGAACGACTATTTTCAAAGGCAGGAGCGACCATAACCCGGGACAGAAACCGCCTTTCAGGCAAATATTTGAACAAACTAACGTTCTTGGGCAGTGTCAATGAAGAAGATTGGTTTAAATAAATCACAGAACTCTTTTTGATTATATATAATAATGGTATTGTTTTTATTCACAATAGTGTGTTATTATGCCTTTTCTAATGTAATTTTTTTTAAATGTTTAATAGTAATTAATCTTAATGTTATTCAAATAAAGTTCATGTGTTGCTACCGAATCGTTTGTACCTTAATGTTTTACAAGTTCCAAAAACTCAATTTTATTTCAATTAAAATAACATTATTTCATTTTTAGTTACTCTAATAAAGCTCATTGTAGTGAAACTGTAATAATAACTTTCATTATTCACGTTTCAAAAAATTAATATCGATATCATTTTATATTACCGATATCGATATGTTGTTGCGATAATATCGTGGTATCGATATAACAATTTGGTATCGTTATCGATATTGAATATCGAAAACTTCCCGATATCGGAACAACCCTACACAGAGGTAGAACTATGCTTGTTAGGTCACGTAGGCCAGCTAGATGTCCAGTAACATGAGTGGTCTTGTCTTAGTAAAGTACGGGCCAATCAGAGCATTGCAAGCTCACTCTGTTGCAACATCAGGGTATCAGTCCTGCACAATTTGTAGCGATTTTGGACTTCTCTTCAATCTAGCATTCGAGGTGATTAAACTGGACTTGAAAGCAGATCTACTCCGGCAGACATATGCGTGAGTAGAACACCTATATTTGACATAGTAAGATCGTGATGTTTAATAATGCTGGATGTCTCTGAGTACAAGATTACTATGGGTTGTAGTATTTCTATTGCAGGATGTCTATGAATATTAGCTTGTTTTTGGGTGGGTAGTATTTCTATTGCAGGATGTCTATGAATATTAGCTTGTTTTTGGGTGGGTAGTAACATTGTCATATTAGCAGTACACGCTAATGTTACAAAGCAGAACCTTCTGCTGTATATCACTTCATTTCTCATACCATAGATTAATTCTATATTCAGTCATACACGCATTCATTCATACATATTATATTATATACCTATTAATATACACGTATTGTATAAACATACACAAATATACATATTCATACGTAATATACATATTCACATGAGCATAATAATTATGTGTAGTACGTATGCATTTGTATTTTCATTGCTCATGAAATATTGTAATCCTCATATTGATAATTTATTTAGACAACGATTTCTTACCATATGGAAACATTATTTCCTAACACTAGATTCTGAACCAATGACAATACATAATCCCGAGAATCAACTCAATAGAACAAGGTCTGACCCTTGGCTGGAGAAGTTGCTGTTTATCTTCCCTTCACCAGGCGAATTCTCATGACGTTTATTAACGTTTACCAACTTGTTCCTTGGGGAATTATATCTAGTTCTGGAGCTAGCGAGTAGGCTTTTACAAAGAAAAATAATAAAAGGTATGACAAAATATGTCGTCAATAAACTACCAACAAATGATTTGTTCCCTAAAAAAAAAGTGTTATTTTTCATATTAAAAAAAATATTGTTAAAGCCATTTAAAAAAATTTCGGATCTTCAAAAATCAATAATAAGTAAACCACCCTTAATTTTAGAGATGGAATCAAAACAAACCCTGAGGTATGACCATACAGTATATAAAAGTCAAGTTTGAATAAAATCCACCAAACAAGTTCAGCTGTAGCCCATATACAGACAGAATTGTAAAACCCATATTCTTGTATCGGGGCCGCATAAAAAATCAAGAGCCATCATAACGTCAAGGGAGATTACAATACATTCTTTATATAAGAAAGTAAAAAACTAATCGCATGACTTCATTCTATCATCGGTGGACTCTCAAGGTGACCTTGAAAATAGCGGGGCTAGAGCTAAGGGGATCGTTTAGAAGAAACAATATAATTTCATAACTCGAGACGAAATTCTATGTTATTATAAATCTTGAGAAGAAGAAAACGTCAGACTTTTTTTTTAATAAAAACATTTATGAAAATCGATTGATGAAAAAAAAAACGCCTTCAAGGTTTTGTTTTCTTGAATGTTCTGACCCGCCTTTCCACGTGCCTTTGCCGTGCCTTTGCTACGAATTAAACAACCGGGCAGTTTGTAGGGATAAAATTGCCCTTTGGTGGAAGGGTAGATCAGTGGTTAGAAGAAGAAAACATATAACTATTATTACACATTTTCTGTAGCTCTGGGCGATTCTTTGGCTTCGAGCGAGAGGAATTGGAATTCTTCTCAACACCAAGATAAAGTAGCCAAGGTGGGTTTTTTTCTGTTTCCTTCCCCCCCTCCCCTGTTGTTCATTTCTAGTCTGAAGGTGGCCAGCGCCACATTCGTCTCCCCCTACTGTGATTACAGTCAGTCCTGGTAGGGGCACACTCTAATTTGTGGAATGATTTAAGGAGGATAGTTATGAAAAGAAACTCTGCCTACGCAATATTCCCTCGATACACCACTGAGTGAGGTTAGGTTTGCACAGGTCAAGCCTCTTGGATACATCAGCCCCGTGGTATGGTTAGCTCAACTGATAGTGCGTCTGACATGAATAGCGGGAGTTCAATCCCGAAACGAATACGTCCATGTCCATTTTAGTCACAGCTAGGATCGACTTGTTCCTCGATTAAACTAACGCAGTGTCACTGAGTTGTTTGTTTTTTGTACCGCGTCTTACTACCCACTCGGCCTATCTGTAAATTATTTATACTAATAGTCCTACCCAAATCCTTGGTCACATGCTCTAATGAGTCACTCTAGTGTTATACTGGATTTCTGGTGACGTGTAAATCGGGCTTCAAACCCCAGTGAGTTAATTGAAGATGTTTTTTCTAAAATGAATGTTGGTACATTTCCTCTAATATTCTACCTTCTTCATCCCTATTTTTTATCACTTCATTTGACCACCTGTTCAGGCTATACGCGCATATCATAATTACTCTAATGTAGTAGGAATAAGGATGGAAGCATTCAGAGGTAATCTACCCGCATTTGCGTGGAAGGTGATTGGGAAACCGTTCAGTAAAAACAACCCTTTGTAGACCCTATTGGTATTCGAATCCCGATCTCCACGTCTTCGGTAGGCTAGTCTAATTCGAGAGTGACTCCCTAAACCGTTCGGCCACTGAACCCTATTCAATCATTGTAACTGTATCAGTGTGTAGCCTGAATGTGTTCTAAGGGCCAGTTTCATAGTCAGATTTAGTACGCCTAAAGTGCGAGTCGATACTAAATACAGGACGACACCTAACTAGACCAAAATGGAATGGGCCAGTTTCGCATATGAAATTGGCCCATTCCATTCAATTTCAGGTAGGTGACGTCTTGTATTTAGTATAGCGCCGCACTTGAGGCGTACTAAATCTGACTATGAAACTGGCCCTAAGACGCGGTGAATAAAAGCAACATATCTACACTAATGAGGTATGAATGAGAAAAGTAAAATTTAGAGCAATTGTAACCGAGTTTGCGTGGAGTGAGAGTGGGAAACTATTTAGGATATTTCCCAACAATTATATCCCACAGATTTTATGTTCTTAATTAAGGTTGGGCTGTAGGGAAAACGAGAAAAGGCCATTGTTTTTGAAGTTTTTTGTAGCAAAACAGGCTTTTGGTCAAAATAATCTAAATTTTGCTTCTATAAAAACATAGCGTTTAATTTTCTTCATATTGGTGACCTGGCGGTCTAGGGGTAAGGTGTCATACTTCTGTTCTGAAGGTCCGGGGTTCAATCCTCGGTCCCGGCACAGATTTATCTGTTTGCCGAACCCTTCCTTCACCTCTGACAAGACGTATATTAATCACAACTTGTGAATGTGAGGAATACCAGGCCTCCACCGTGGTTCGGATTTCACGTTAAACTGTAGGTCCTCCATTTAATCTCAAAATCACCCTACCATTACACATATAGCGTAAGTGCGTATAACCCGAATGGGTAGTAAGACGCGGTGCTAATAATAATAATAAGTTTGTTTGCCGTTTCATTTAGGTGCCTACAAATTGTAAATGTACTTGACATTACCTTTGTGATATAGTGACCTTGCATAGAATAAGCAGAGTCTCTTAATTTTTATACTACGTTTACGATTTTTGTATTATAATTTTAGCAAATGCATTAAAGTGCGGAATAAGAATTAACAACAGTTTTTATATGAGAGATAGGACTTTTGAACAAATACAGTATTATTTAAATTTAAAGTTCTTTGAAATCGAAACAAAGGATCGAATAATTGCGGCTAAAATGTAATACTCTGAATTGAGAAGAACAGTTAATCTCTCTTTGTATCTAGGAGGTTGTGGAGGTCGACTTCAAATCAATCGGACCTCTATACGATGTCAGGAGAGGCCTAGAAGAGTCTTTGTAAAAAGGTGTAGGGCTGTATACTCTGTTTCTGGGTTCATTCAGTGTGTAAGTCGTGCTATGATACGTTTAACCTTCACCACAAGTGATATGATCCGAGTCCAGTCCACGTACGCCCACACATGGCTATCCTCAGGTTCATTGAAATGTCGTAGCCCTACGCGAGGAATGTGCGCGAGGCAAGAGCTCCCAGCGGTTGTTTTTTGAACCGGGAAAGTCTGGTAATTTGTCTGGAGGCCTACAAGATAAATAGTAATAAAAAGACTGGAGAATGGAAGTCCCTGGTGAAGGCAAGGAGCCGGCTTTCTCTCTCTCTCTTTCCTACAAGGGTAAATGCGCGGCTTCTTCTTGTAGCGTTGATAATGGGGGCCCGGCAGGTTCGACCACACCCCCGCCTATATACGGCGAGATGAACCTCTCTACTGCAGGGCCGGCATGAGCTGGTCGTTACTACCATGAACCTTTCTACTGCAGGGCTGGCATGAGCTGGTCGTTATTACCATGAACCTTTCTACTGCAGGACCGGCATGAGATGGTCGTTACTACCATCAACCTCTTTACTGCAGGGCCGGCATGAGATGGTCATTACTACCATGAACCTCTCTACTGAAGGGCCAGAATGATATGGTCGTTATTACCATGAACCTCTCTACTGCAGGGCCAGAATGAGATGGTTGTTACTACCATGAACCTCTCTACTGCAGGGCCAGTATGAGATGGTCGTTACTACCATCAACCTATCTACTGAAGGGCCAGAATGAGATGGTCGTTATTACCATGAACCACTCTACTGCAGGGCCAGAAGAGATGGTTGTTACTACCATGAACCTCTCTACTGCAGGGCTAGCATGAGATGGTCATTACTACCATGAACCCCTCTACTGAAGGGCCAGAATGAGATGGTCGTTATTACCATGAACCTCTCTACTGCAGGGCCAGAATGAGATGGTTGTTACTACCATGAACCTCTCTACTGCAGGGCTGGCATGAGATGGTCGTTATAACCATGAACCTCTCTACTGCAGGCCTGGCATGAGATGGTCGTTATTACCATTAACCTCTCTACTACAGGGCTGGCATGAGATGGTTGTTATTACCATGAACCTTACTACTGCAGGGCTGGCATGAGATGGTTGTTACTACCATCAACCTCTCTACTGCAGGGCTGGCATGAGATGGTTGTTACTACCATCAACCTCTCTACTGCAGGGCTGGCATGAGATGGTTGTTACTACCATGAACCTCTCTACTGCAGGGCTGGCATGAGATGGTTGTTACTACCATGAACCTCTCTACTGCAGGGCTGGCATGAGATGGTTGTAACTACCATGAACCTCTCTACTTCATGGCTGGCATGAGATGGTTGTTATTACCATGAACCTCTCTACTGCAGGGCTGGCATGAGATGGTTGTTACTACCATCAACCTCTCTACTGCAGGGCTGGCATGAGATGGTTGTTACTACCATGAACCTCTCTACTGCAGGGCTGGCATGAGATGGTTGTTACTACCATGAACCTCTCTACTGCAGGGCTGGCATGAGATGGTTGTAACTACCATGAACCTCTCTACTTCATGGCTGGCATGAGATGGTTGTTATTACCATGAACCTCTCTACTGCAGGGCTGGCATGAGATGGTTGTTACTACCATCAACCTCTCTACTGCAGGGCTGGCATGAGATGGTTGTTACTACCATGAACCTCTCTACTGCAGGGCTGGCATGAGATGGTTGTTACTACCATGAACCTCTCTACTGCAGGGCTGGCATGAGATGGTTGTAACTACCATGAACCTCTCTACTTCATGGCTGGCATGAGATGGTTGTTATTACCATGAACCTCTCTACTGCAGGGCTGGCATGAGATGGTTGTTACTACCATCAACCTCTCTACTGCAGGGCTGGCATGAGATGGTTGTTACTACCATGAACCTCTCTACTGCAGGGCTGGCATGAGATGGTTGTTACTACCATGAACCTCTCTACTGCAGGGCTGGCATGAGATGGTTGTAACTACCATGAACCTCTCTACTTCATGGCTGGCATGAGATGGTTGTTATTACCATGAACCTCTCTACTGCAGGGCTGGCATGAGATGGTTGTTACTACCATCAACCTCTCTACTGCAGGGCTGGCATGAGATGGTTGTTACTACCATGAACCTCTCTACTGCAGGGCTGGCATGAGATGGTTGTTACTACCATGAACCTCTCTACTGCAGGGCTGGCATGAGATGGTTGTAACTACCATGAACCTCTCTACTTCATGGCTGGCATGAGATGGTTGTTATTACCATGAACCTCTCTACTGCAGGGCTGGCATGAGATGGTTGTTACTACCATCAACCTCTCTACTGCAGGGCTGGCATGAGATGGTTGTTACTACCATGAACCTCTCTACTGCAGGGCTGGCATGAGATGGTTGTTACTACCATGAACCTCTCTACTGCAGGGCTGGCATGAGATGGTTGTAACTACCATGAACCTCTCTACTTCATGGCTGGCATGAGATGGTTGTTATTACCATGAACCTCTCTACTGCAGGGCTGGCATGAGATGGTTGTTACTACCATCAACCTCTCTACTGCAGGGCTGGCATGAGATGGTTGTTACTACCATGAACCTCTCTACTGCAGGGCTGGCATGAGATGGTTGTTACTACCATGAACCTCTCTACTGCAGGGCTGGCATGAGATGGTTGTAACTACCATGAACCTCTCTACTTCATGGCTGGCATGAGATGGTTGTTATTACCATGAACCTCTCTACTGCAGGGCTGGCATGAGATGGTTGTTACTACCATCAACCTCTCTACTGCAGGGCTGGCATGAGATGGTTGTTATTACCATGAACCTCTCTATTGCAGGGCTGGCATGAGTTGGTTGTTATTACCATGAACCTCTCTACTGCAGGGCTGGCATTAGATGGTCTTTACTATCATGAACCTCTCTACTGGGGGCTGGCATGAGATGGTCGTTACTATCATGAACCTCTTTACTGCAGGGCTGGTATGAGATGGTCGTTACTACCATGAACCTCTCTACTGGTGGGTCCTATAAGCCTGTAGTCGGTCTCCTTACCACTCAGCTATGTGGACCATTACCATCATTTCACGGCCACATAGTATCACAGGGGTAATATGCAGTGGCTCATCACTAACGAACAACAAAAAATTGTTTAGAAATAAAAAAAAAGTATCAACATCTCCAGAGGTCCAGGCAGGCGGACAGGCCTTGGGGTGCTCGAACGTCTGATAATTATGAAGTGGAGCTCATCAATCAAAGACAATGCATCCTTCAACCTGGACTGAGAACAATGTAAAAACAGAAACACAGCACAATAACGCTCTCGGAACAAAGATTCCGCGCAGCAGAGTAACTCACCAGGTATTACTATAATTTGGCGAAATAAATTTACTGACCATTTAGATTCGAAGAATGCGGAGGATAATTTTCATGGAGGAAGGGATTCCATGTTTTTATCTTTCTTTTTTGCGGGGTCTAGAGCCAGTGCCGACTGTAAGGAATAATCTAAGGAGACAGGAATAGGAGAGTCACATGGTAGAAGGTTGTCAGGGGGAAATGCGAATTTTGGCGCACTTACAAAATTACGTCACCTGTAAAGTACGCCAAAATAAGAATAATTTTTTTTAATTGGAAAATAAAATATTTATCAACATTAACAACATTTTAGTTCATTGTTAGAATTATTTCATTAATATTGATATTATTTATAAAAAATTACATTTGTGGTTCACATGAATGTATATATATATATATATATATATATATATCTTAATATATATAATTCTTCTGTACGTGTGTATGTCACTGAACTACTCCTAAACGGCTGGACCGATTTTAATGAAATTTTTTGTGTGTGTTTGAGTGGGTCCGTGGATGGTTTAGATTCACAATTGGACCCGGTAGGTGGCGCTGCAATCGGGTTCTAGGATTTTTTTTAGTTTTTAGGGAATTTTTTGGGGGAGTTTTTTTTTTTAGATTTTTAGCATATCAGAACATGTAACCTCAAGATTTCACCCCCACCACCACCACCACCCAATATTTATGATAATGAATATAATATTAATAATTGACCGTTAAAAAAATCCTAAGTTCATCAATAATTGACCGTTAAAACCTTTTGAAAAGTTCATGAATAATTGAACTTCTGAGAATAATTCATAGTTATGTTTGTTTTTCTATACAGCTGATATTTGTGGAGTTGTGGGCGAAATGCCAAAAATGAAAAGATGTTTTATTTTGTATGTTGTCTTGACAAACACTGAATTTGTAATATTTGTGTTACTCACTAATTGGAGTTCATTGAGAATTTGTAATTGTGATGATCACATAGTATTTGTTTTATTATCGAAATCAATTATGCCACCCAAACGAAAAGCCAACTTTCGGGCAGGACAACGTCTGTCGGGTCCGCTAGTATATATATATATATATATATATATATATTGGAGGATTGGAGGGAACTTAGTTAGCAGTTAAAACAGCTACTAATACTATATATATATATATACATTCATGTGAACTACAAATGTCATTTTTTTATAAATAATATCAATATTAATGAAATAATAAAATTAAGGAAATTATATATATATATAGATAGTATTAGTATCTGTTTTAACTGCTAACTAAGTTCCCTCTAATATGAATCCAACTTTATTAAACACGTCACGTAGCTGATTGGCTGTTATAAGCCCAAAATAAGTTTTAAAATGCCATATCTTCGATATCACAATAGTTAAATAACAATTGACTAATAAAAACACGAACGCCAAGGTCATCCATTCTAATATTGTCATATTTCCAATACTTTAAATCTATAACGGGGTTTTTCTTCATCCTTTTTCCCTGCTAATGCGGGTTCATTTCATTTTAAACAACCTTCTTACTTTTTTTAGTACCACGTCTTACTACCCGTTCGGGTTATACTCTTATTTACTAACTACGCTAATGCTTTTAGGGATTTGGTAAGTTATATTTAGAGGAAGTGTACTCGTATTTGCGTGAAAGAGGTTGGAAAGCCATTTTGGCAAAACCACCCTCAGTACACCCGACAGAGATTCGAATATCAATCTCTCCGTCATCGGCAGTCTAGTCTACTGCGAGAGTGGCGCGTTATGCCATGCGGCCACCGAAGCAGGTTTTTCCTACTTTAATTTCTCAATATCCCTTGTGTTGAACGTAATAATTAAACGAAACAATGAATTCGAGAGAAATAGTAGCCTACAACAAGCTTGCTCCTAGAATAGTTAGAGAAACTGCCGCTAGATGGTATCAGACAGGCTACAAGGATGATCAACCATTATACACTACAGGAGGAGTTTCAACACTTACAAACTTTTCTAAGCACAAACCTTTTATTATTATTTTTTAAGTCTCAAATTAAATAGAAATTGTTATTACACCTATTTTTTTTTAAATCTCCTCCATTGTTAACCTGATAGGGAAATAAAAAATTATCAATGCGCTGTCAAGAAACCATCCGTGCCACAGTTTACGAACCATTACCCATAATACAATGGGGTTTGGGACGTGGGAGGGGTAATAGGAACTTACCTTTTAATGCCATAATTTTTTGTCTTTTATCAAGGTAAGATCACGTTGTTGTTCTGCGGGGGAAGGGGGGGTAGGTGATGTAGTCCAAATTGTTTCCAAACTGCGCCAAACGACCGTTCCGCGTGTGATGAGACGCGTGCCTTATCTCCCAACAGGTGTAAACACGGGCGTGACGTGAGACCGGGCCCCGGACAGCAACCGAACAACTCCGTGTCGAGTTGAGACCTTTTCTCTCTGCGAGGAAACTTGAGAGATGAACTGTTGGCTGTGGAGAGCAGTGGGCAGGATCGTTCACGTTTCAAGGGTTGTCCTAAGAGGAGGACTTGGTTCGAATATAGGTGTGGGGAGAAATGGGAAATAAACTTTTACAAAATACTAACATTTATTTCTTTGCGCTCAACATTGATAACATTTTACTATTTATTAGTAGTTCTGGTAACTAATTTCAGATAAGGAAGGTCCTTCCTATGAACATTAGACTGTATGTTACGATCAACAATTTAAATTATTATTACTATCAACGTTTTAAAGGGTGTTTTTATTACCCCGATGGTTAAGTTGTCAAAGGCATCAGACTTGCAATAGACAGCGTTACTAGGTACTACAAAGAAGGTAGTTTTTCCAGCTCCTCTTCATACTAACGCTGGTACATTTTCTGTAACTACCCACGTTAGATAAAGACGTTAACAGGCCTTGTGTCAAACATAGTATTTGTTTACCCTAACAGAAAGGACCTTATCTAACCCAAGTGAGTGTGTTTTACTCGCTAGTCCTCACATCAACTCTTGCACGTTGGGCTGCCTTCCTACCTACGTAACAAGTGCTTACGCACAAATTGGTTCATAAAATATACCCCCTTCTTTAAATCCCTCCCTTAGCTTGTCTGTCGCGGGGTGAGTCAACTCCAAGATAGGGCAGTTTGTGAGGGTGCAAACAGTATTAACATCCGCCTTCAACTCTAGGGCAAACTTACAACTTAAAGCTTAAACTGACGCGCTTGGAATAGGAAGATAATTTCATGGGGGCTGTAAAACAAAATAAATAAACAGGTGAATCAGATTCTTATTTGAGATTCAAAAGTGTTTGCCTGAAAAAAAAATCGACACACACGCAAACATAAAATTAACAATAAACTTGTTTAGAGGTACAGTGAAGATATTATCTGCTGTACATTGTGAAATATAATATAATATAGCGAAATTTTAGCAAATATTCTGCTGTGGAATTGGGGGGGTGAGGGAGGGGTCAGTTTGTAAGTCGAAGCGTTCAGTAAGTTCGCGTTAAATATCCCAATAAAAAAATATAATTCTTTGCTGTTGTGGGATGGAAGGAACTTTAGCTAGAGGCAAAAAAACTTTCGAGTCAAAATAAATGAAATATTGCTCCAGTAGAAACGTTTAGTTACAGTTCTACACTTGGTAATATCAACAGTTGTTGATAATTTGTCATGGACATTGCGGCATTTGACTATAGCTTTATCTCTTCATTAAAAAAATTCTGTCCCACTAAGCTCATGACAAAATATATTCAACAACTGTTGATATTAACAGGTGTAGACTTGAACTAAACTTATACACTGGGTAAATATTTGTATTTATTAGTATTTATATGTTTTTCCTATAAAAACCTTGACTCACGTTTCCATTCCTCCCGCCCTTCCCCCCACACACACTTAAGTGTTGATACCTTTAATTTGATATTTATTTCAAAGTTTTGTGATCTCAGTATTTTACTCTTGCAAGGAATTTTCCTTATTTAAAATGTACTAGTCACGTGACCCACATCGGTGGACGCGTGGGCTAAGGCCTCGTCTTGTTTGTTTTACCAGTGACGAGGAGGTCGGGAATCAAATCCCGGCCGAATATACTGGATGGTATTTTTTATCTTTGTAGTGTAATTGTTTTATACCCTACCACCACACACACACGTGGGTACATTTCCTCTAAGTTTAGCCTTTCCCTTGTGTACCATATTAGTGTAAGCTTGCAGACAGCCAGACCAGTAGTAACATGCGGTGCACAGAATATGTAATAATTAACCCCCTAAAAAAGGTTGGTTGTTGGTTTCCACATATTGAGAGCTACGAAAGAAAACCATTCAAAATTCAACAATTATTATATTTAAATTTGTGAATAGTTACTTGAAACCATCATTTGCTATCAGAAGGACACAGGAGCCTCTTAAAGGTAGTATCCCGCCGAGTAGTAAGATAGTTCCTCGTTGAGAAAGACCACTGGGATGTGTTTATTGCTGGCTGTGTCAGAAACCGCTACGCGCCCGGCACATTTCCATTCATTCGTAAATAATTTGACCAGAAAGGACCGTCCAATGCCATCTTCAAACAGAGATATATATATATATATATATATATATTCTATGAATAAAAGAATCATCCTTAAAGATAACCTATATAAAATGTTGCGACATCTTTTTTTAAACGATGCTATAGGGGGCATTGACCTTCTCACACATAGTCTTAGGAGTTAGATAAAATGGAATTTAAGAAACACCATGAGGACATATTTATTTTTTTCCGTATAAAAATCTCCTCACCTGAAAACCGGTTTGTTTTTTTGTTTTTCTGTTGCTTGATCAGTAAATCTTGTCATGTTCACGCGCCCTATCCGCCCTAATTCACTTGCCTAATTAAACCGCAGGGGGGCGACATACTTCGACATTGATTTACACGACAACCTTCCAGGTCGGGGAGTAACCTTCTTTTTATTTGAACCGCGAAGAAAGGAAAAGTGTAGTCATTTTTAACATCTTTCAAGAACTGGCCGGAGATTTAGAATAGTTCTCTAAATACAGGTTGATTTGTATTGCGTCTTTGTTGACAGAAATTACTTATTTGTTCCGTATCGACCTTTGAAATATATTCAACTCGTTATGGAGACTCACTATAAGCAGCACCGGTGGCCACGTGGACATAGGACGTCAGTCTCGTCTTGCTGGTGACGAAGAAGTTGGAGTTTGAGTCCCGGCTAGATGAATTTAGGTGGTTTTATACGCCTTAAATAGTTTCCACGCTGTTACAACAAATGCTGGTGCAGTTCTTTTAACTCTACCTTACTCATCCCTACTCCACTAGGGTAAGATGCGGTGACTGGGGAAGAGGGGGTGTATTAATAAAGAGACTTATAAAAATAAAATTATATGGATTCTTTATTGCTCCGGGGTTTTAGAGTTGGATGGATAGTGATTTATAACATTTATAACTACATTCCCATATTCATAGGAATGGCCTTAGCTGACATCTAGAGAAGTTACTAGATCTAATTACATGTATTTATGCCATGTGATCTGTCACTTTTGATAAATATTATAATAAATATAAGATAACAATAATAATATAGTAAAATGTTATCAATGTTGACCCCAATAAGATATGTTAGTATTTTAAAGGTCCTTTCTATGAAAATTGTACTGTGCAATTAATTTATATTATTATAATGTGTCTGTCATCATGTAACTAGAAGGCAGATGTCATCATGTCACTAGGAGGCAGATAATGTCATCATGCCACTAGGAGGCAGATAATGTAATCATGTAACTAGGAGGCAGATAATGTAATCATGTTACCAGGAGGCAGAAAATATCATGTCACCAGGAGGCATAAAATATCATGTCACTAGGAGGCAGATAATGTCATCATGTCACTAGGAGGCAGATAATGTCATCATGTCACTAGGAGGCAGATAATGTAATTATGTCACTAGGAGGCAGATAATGTAATCATGTCACTAGGAGGCAGATAATGTAATCATGCCACTAGGAGGCAGATAATGCCATCATGCCACTAGGAGGCAGATAATGTCATCATGTCACTAGGAGGCAGATAATGTCATCATGTCACTAGGAGGCAGATAATGTCATCATGTCACTAGGAGACAGATAATGTCATCATGTCACTAGGAGACAGATGTCATCATGCCACTAGGAGACAGATAATGTCATCATGCCACTAGGAGGCAGATAATGTCATCATGTAACTAGGAGGCAGATGTCATGTCAGTAGGAGGCAGATTGTATCATATCACTAGGAGGCAGTGAATACCATCTTGTCACCGGGAGGCAGATAATGTCATCATGTCACTAGGAGGCAAATAATGTCATCATGTCACCAGGAGGCAGAAAAAGTAATCATGTCACTAGGAGGTGGATAGTGTCATCATGTCACTAGGAGGAAGGTGTTACCATCATGTCACTAGGAGGCAGATAATGTAATCGTGTCACTAGGAGGCAGATAGTATCATCATGTCAGTAGGAGGCAGTTAATACCATCTTGTCACTGGGAGGCAGATAATTTCATTATGCCACCAGGAGGCAGATAATGTAATCATGTCACTAGGAGGCAGATAATGTAATCATGTCACTAGGAGGAATATGATACCATCATGTCACTAAGAGGCAGAAAATTTCAACATGTCACTAGTAGGCAGATAATGTCATCATGTCACTAGGAGGAAGATGATACCATCATGTCACTAGGAGGCAGAGAATGTCATCATGTCACTAGGAGGCAGATAATGTCATCATGTCACTAGGAGGAAGATGATACCATCATGTCACTAGGAGGCAGAGAATGTCATCATGTCACTAGGAGGAAGATAATGTCATCATGTCACTAGGAGGAAGATGATATCATCATGTCACTAGGAGGCAGAGAATGTCATCATGTCACTAGGAGGCAGATAATGTCATCATGTCACTAGGAGGAAGAGAACATTATTTTGTTAAACATATTTAATACAAATATCACGTTGATTAGATAGTATTTATTAACCACTAAACAAATGGAACCAGGAGTGGTTGGTTTCCACGGCTAGTGGAGCAGAGAGACCGGGGTTCAATCCCCGCCACCAGCACCGAGAGTTGACCGTAGCAAACGGCTGAAAGGAACAAGACATTTAATATCGATGAGCTATCAGCACTGGTTTAAAGCCTCCCTCTCCGGTAACCCTGAAGCGCCCCTGGCGGGAAAACAGAGACATCCACAGGTTACCTTGAACAGCATCGTCGCGATGGTTGGGCGTCGCGACGCGTGGGTTGATGTGGGTCACAACACTCGCTGACGTCACTAGGGTCGTGTGGGGCCGTGACCTTGACAGAGTCTGGAGGTCGCAACTACCCCTAGAGAGGAAGCCTCGGCCGTGGTCGAGTCCACTGAGGAGTTCTTCTCGGGTGGAGTCGATATTCAGTCTTTGTGCAACATGAAAGAAATAGATGCGATCCTAGCTATTCGGAGCTCACTAAAAGTGTATTCCTGACCAATATAACGGAATATTCTATCTTTTAATAACTATAAATAAATTTTTCAAAATCAAATTGATCTTACAAACATGTTCTGTGGAAGACATAATTCATGAAACAAAGCTGACTTCAAGAAGAAGGGGGTGGGAAAGTCAGAAGATTATATTGGAAAAAGGATCTAAATACCAAATATTATGGAAATAGGATAAACCTTTTATAATAATATGTAAACTTTGTAAATCCTGTAAGGAAGAAAGCTTACTTTGCTTGTTTCCACTATGGTGCAACTTATAAGATAGGTCATAATGTAGTCAGTCAAGGTAAGACTGACCTTCCAGGGTTAACGGGGTGTACATCAACTTGCTCTATTGCAATAATGTCTGCACATTAATTAAGTTGGATCAAATCTTTGAATTCATTGAACCTTTCAGGATATTCGAGATTCGAGGATTCGAAAAATTTCACATGGGATAAATAAAATGAAAAATTTTCTAATTTTAAATGTATATTAATTTTAGAGCTATTCAATACTTACTGGCGGTCTACCCCAACACCATTACTACGACCACACCCTAGACCGGTAATTTACCACTTGATGTGAACAAAACCAGAAAGGAGAGAAAAACATAGTAAAAATGTGGGAAAATCTACCTTTTATTCGTATCACGTTTACTAAGACTCGGGTTGAGATTTGAGATTAGGGATTTGTAGGTAAAATGAAGACTCGGATTTGAGCCAACTCTAAATTAAATTTAAAAAATTCAAACATCAGTGAAAAAATAAATATTGAGTGTTTTTGGTAAAATGGTTGTAAGTTTTTGATGTGCCTTCAAAAGATCAATTAAAATTAAATAGAAATGAGAAACTAAAAGACCTTGAATTCTCGTAAAAGGCTTTAAAATTAATTTGTTCAGTGTCACAGGACAGTATCCGGGCTGAAAAAGAAGGTAGCAAATAGATGTGGAGCCTTGTTTCAAAATGTCCTTTGTCCACCCGAGGTCGAAATTGAGATTTTAATATCACCATATTCTTCATGCATTCCTCTCTGTAAAACATCTTAATTTTTGACCAAAATGTTCTTTAAATCATTTAAAATTGGGTTTAAATATGGGGCTTGGAATCAAACTGGCTCTAGTCCATATATAAATCGGGGCCATCATTTAGTCTTAGTTTTATTATTAAAATGACTCATATCCATAGGAGAATTAAAACACCCGGTCACTTAACTTTCATACTGTCCCTTGTCCACTAAACAGTCAATCTACCACAGAGGGAAAAAAAATGCAGAACTAATATAAATCCTTTTTATTTCTCTTCGTTTCATGGAGAATTTCAAGAGTGGTTCCTGGTAATCGGCTGGAAAGACTTGAATTCAAGTTCTGACGATAGGCTATGTGTGTGTTAATCAATAAAATTTGCTGTTTACTGGTGTCGTTTTCTTAGCGAGCTTAAGTGAGATTAATCGTGTTTTTTAATTATTATTTTAGTGCATTGAAAGCTTTATTTAGATAATTTTCAGAAAGGGCAAGAATGAAAAATCAAAAAATAGTCCAAAGTCTTTAGATTTTTGTTTTTTTTTATAATGTGTAGTCTAGCCCTATATCAGTTTCAAACATTTGAGCCTGATATCTATTAAATCAAACAAGTCCACTAATTCTATTTTGTAAAATTTTAAGTCTGGCTCTTGGTAAAACTAAAACAAATCATTAGCTATAGAAAAAACCTAACTAGTCTTCATTAAATGTGATCATTAACGTCTAGCTCTGGGGTCACTTTGTTTCTGTGCAATTGTTGTTCTAGTCAGTGCTAATATTTATTTTTAATGCAAAAATTGAATTGAAAGATGGTGTTAAACCTATTACAAACTGATTTAAATGTGTTAAATTAGAGTTTAAAAGTAATATTATGTTTAGGTTAAACTAATGTGCAGCTACATTTAGAAAATAAAAGTTACTTTCATTACAAAAATAGGTATAGATATCAATTTTAAGTCAAATAGTCCCTTGTTCATTGTTTTTATATTCAAAATGTATCTTGTCCAAACTTAATTTATTAACTTAATTTATTTCATTATAAAAAAGTGTTGGTTTTAAAGTGTTAATATTTAAGGGAGACCCACTGATAGTATAAGAGATATCTTAAAAATAGTCATGAAAGGATGAGTACAGATTTTACATCTAGAAATGTGTTTTTTCAATTTCCCTTAAATTTAAGAAAACGGAAAAGAGCCGTTTTGAAAATAAACTTTTCTTTTTAATTTAATGTTCTGTTTAGTGCCGAAGCCTCATTGTAGAACCGTAGCTTGACTTGTGCTTCCATCTTGTAGCGCTTGATACTACTATATCTGTGGAATATTCGTGCTGCGCTCTAGTATCAATATTATAAACCACGTACCCTGAGCGCTTGTGGAAGGAGAATACATTTTGTATAGTTTCTACTAGATGGCATTACATTGAACGTTCACGATTAATAATTTTTGCAACAAGCGCAGTATAATCTTAGGAATAATAGACTAAGTTGGGTTTTAAGAAAAAACTGAAATGTAATAATGGTTACTTTTCTCAAAGTCACGATCATTTTAAAGATTAGATTTTATCTTTGAATGTTAATCTTTTGCTCTAAGTAAGTTCAAGGAATTTAATTTTTATTTCAAATCCATTTATCGTTTCAATAATTATCTGCCAACAATAGGCCTATTATTTTTTTATAGCTACGTATGCTATTCAGATTTGTGCCCCGCGTCCTACTAAACGTCCGGGCTATCCGCCGGCATATTTACACTAGTGTGGTAAAGATGAGTAAGGTAGAATTTAGAAGAAGTGTATATAAATTTGCGTGGAGGGAGAGTGAGAAACTATTAAGGAAAAAGACCTCCTCAGTAAATTCGATCGGGATGTGATGCCTGACCTTCCTGTCATTCATATTCTAGTCTATTGCGAGAGTGACGCCTTAGAATGTATAACCACCGATGATGTACTATTAGAATCTTCATAGTCATAATCTCATAAAATTTGTTTTTTTAAATAAGCTATACATACTTTGTAATCATATACACGTAACTATTTTAAATCAGCGGTTATCAATCTGTCTGTAGCTGCGGACCTCTTTAAAACTGTGTCAAGAAGATACGAACACCCCTACCGTAAAACATTCATATCAATTTTCAAACGTTTTTCTAGTGAGGCTCCCTAGCCTAGCTAGAAAAAAATTGAGGCCTTTTTCTGAATTACGACCATTAACTTTAAATTAATAAACACAAATAGATTTAGTTTTAGTTTTATATACAGTGTACATGAACAAATGATACAATGCTTTAGGAGCGGTAGTTGGGCGTAAATATAGCATTTTTATTTTCTGAACTTTTCTCTGGAGGAGAGCCCTTCTAGGTAAAAAATGGCGACGGAAATGTGCAGGGGCAGGTAGGCAACTGGGATAGTGAGCGGACACACAGTGACATGGCCATTTATTGCTAAGCTTTATACCCGTGGCTATAAGATTGCAAGTTCACAGTAACTGTTCAAATTGTCATCTACCATTGAACATGAATGCTGTGCAGCACTGCAGCATGCTATGTAGCAATGCAGCATGCTGCGACGGACACCTTCAAAGCTGGCTGGTGTGGCATTAATATTGTCAACTATCAATTGACAATGGTAAGCTCCTTTTAGGGTGACGTCAAATCGCTTGTGTATACCATTGATAGTTGACAATATTAATGCCACACCAGCCAGCTTTGAAGGTGTCCGTCGCAGCATGCTGCATTGCTACATAGCATGCTGCAGTGCTGCACAGCATTCATGTTCAATGGTAGATGACAATTTGAACAGTTACTGTGAACTTGCAATCTTATAGCCACGGGTATAAAGCTTAGCAATAAATGGCCATGTCACTGTGTGTCCGCTCACTATCCCAGTTGCCTACCTGCCCCTGCACATTTCCGTCACCATTTTCGCCTGGAAGATATCTCCTCCAGGCAAAAGTTCACTTTGGAAAGAATGTTACATTTACACCCGCCTACCTCTCCTAAAGCGTTGTATCATTTGTTCATGCACACTCTGCTATTTATATTAACAAAGACGGAGATTTCTTGGAAAAAAATTAAAACAAAACAATTCGTACCTTAAGTACAAAGCCATGTGTTAACATAACTTTACCAAAACTTAGCTCGGAGAGTTATAAATGAACACCGTGAAGTACTCGGTTCGGTAGTTCCTCTCGCTAGAGACTGACATTTGAATGACGGGGTGATGGTAGTTACAAACATGGTCCAGTGTTTTCCCACTCTCCCTCCACGCCATTGCAGTTCGAGTTCCACCTCCCTCGCCCCGACCACCTGCTGTGCTATCGCGAGCCATTAGTTGGGAACCCGGTTTCTAAATTACATTTTGTTTGTCTGTGGCCGCGAGCAGTTTGAAATATTGTATTTCAGACAAAATGAAAACAAATGTCTCGGTCAAAGGTCACGGCTTTATTATCTAGGTTATGTTACACTATGAATGAATGGCGTAGTTTTAACAGTCCACCTCCTCCATGGTGGGGCCTTGAGGTGTCGTTGTCTCAGTCCACCTCCTCCATGGTGGGGCCTTGAGGCGTCGTTGTCTCAGTCCACCTCCTCTATGGCGTGGCCTTGAGGTGTCCTTGTCTCAGTCCTCCTCCTCCATAGTGGGGCCTTGAGGTGTCCTTGTCTCAGTCCTCCTCCTCCTCCATGGTGGGGCCTTGAGGTGTCGTTGTCTCAGTCCTCCTCCTCCTCCATGGTGGGGCCTTCATTGTCTCAGTCCACCTCCTCTATGGTGGGGCCTTCATTGTCTCAGTCAACCTCCTCCATGGTGGGTCCTTGAGGTGTCGTTGTCTCAGTCCTCCTCCTCCATGGTGGGGCCTTGAGGTGTCCTTGTCTCAATCCTCCTCCTCCTCCATGACGTGGCCTTGAGGTGTCCTTGTCTCAGTCCACCTCCTCCATGGTGGGTCCTTGAGGTGTCGTTGTCTCAGTCCACCTCCTCCATGGTGGGGCCTTGCGGTGAACATTCTCTCAGTCCACCTCCTCCATGGTGGGGCCTTGAGGTGTCGTTGTCTCAGTCCTCCTCCTCCATGGCGTGGCCTTGAGGTGTCCTTGTCTCAGTCCTCCTCCTCCATAGTGGAGCCTTGAGGTGTCGTTGTCTCAGTCCACCTCCTCCATGGCGGGGCCTTGCGGTGACATTCTCTCAGTCCACCTCCTCTATGGTGGGGCCTTGAGGCATCGGAGGACCTTGGGGCCTCGTGGAGCCACCAGAAGCCTGGTACATCTTACTGATGATTGGGGCACACACTCCTTCCAGCTCCTTCCTCCTGTGTTCCAATTCGTCCTTCTCGGCAAGCTGGTTCTTGTCCAGCCAGGACAACGTCTCCGTGCACTTGTCAAGAATCCTTGTCCTGTCCTCTGAAGAGAGCTTGTCCTTCAGGCTAGGATCCTCCGCGGTGGTCTTCAGGCTGTACGTGTAGGACTCAAGCTCGTTCTTCGCCGTCACCCGCGACCTCTGATTTTCATCCTCTTCCTGGCGGGTTTTGAGAGAGTTGGGGGGTGAAAACAAAATCTGTCATCACGTGGGTAACAGACTCTAGCAACTAGAATAGGGGGTTTCCCCAATGTGAACAACATCTGTCATCACGCGGGTAACAGGCTCTACCAACTAGAATAGGGGGTTTGTCCAATGTGAACATCTGTCATCACGTGGGATAACAGACTCTACCAACTAGAATAGGGGGTTTGTCCAATGTGAACAACATCTGTCATCACGTGGGTAACAGGCTCTACCAACTAGAATAGGGGGTTTCCCCAATGTGAACAGCAGTCACATTTGCATAGGCTGAATCTTATCTGACAGAACAGTTACTAGATCTACTTTCATGTATTCATACGCCGAGTCATGTGATCTGCAGCTGTCACTTTTGGTAGATATTATTAACACCTAGAAAATAATAATAATAATAATAATACATAATAGTACTACTACTACTACTAATAATAATAATAATAATAATAATAATAATACATAATAGTACTACTACTACTACTACTACTACTACTACTACTACTAAAACAACAACTACTACTACTACTACTACCACTAATAATAATAATAATAATAATAATAATAATAATAATAATAATAATAATAATAATAGCTAGTAAAATGTTATCAAGGTTGACCACAAAAAATATATTTGTGTTTTCAAAAGGTTCCAATGAAATTTGGACTATAACTTAATGGATCCAGGCGGGTTTGATTGAATATATAAATGACTGGTTTATTAATTTGATTGATACCTTGTACTTCTCCGCGTCAGAAACCATTTTCTCAATGTCCTCCTTGGTCAATCTCCCCTTGTCGTTGCTGATGGTGATCTTGTTTTGCTTGCCCGACGTACTCTCGACAGCATTCACGTTTAGAATGCCGTTAGCATCGATATCGAAGGTCACATTGATCTGTGGAATCCCCCGTGGGGCAGGGGGGATACCCATAAGATCAAATTTCCCTAGTAGATTATTGTCTCTGGTCATGGAGCGTTCTCCTGGAACAAAAAACCTTGCATTACATTTCAAAAACCAATGAGTCAGGTTTACTTACAGTGACTGGGAGAGAAGAGTATTCTCCTTCCTACTCTTGCTCTTTCTCAGTTCAAGGCTCAAACAATGACTGGCAGGAGAACATAAGACAGTAGGAGGTCTCACCTTCGTACACTTGTATAAGCATGGCTAGGTTGGTTGTCGCAGAAGGCAGTGAAAGTAGTTTAATCACTGGCAGGAGAACATAAGATAGTAGGAGGTCTCACCTTCATACACTTGTACAAGTAGTATAATGACTGGCAGGCAGGAGAACATGAGGTCTCACCTTCATACACTTGTACAAGCACGCTAGGCTGGTTGTCGCAGAAGGTGGTTATTGTAATTTAATGACTGACAGGAGAACATAAGATAGTAGGAGGTCTCACCTTCATACACCTGTACAAGCACGCTAGGCTGGTTGTCGCAGAAGGTGGATATTGAAATTTAATGACTGGCAGGAGAACATAAGATAGTAGGAGGTCTTACCTTCGTACACTTGTACAAGCACGCTAGGCTGGTTGTCGGAAAAGGTGGTGAAGGTCTGACTATGGTTGCATGGTATGGTGGTGTTGCGTTTTATGAGCGTCGTGAACACCCCTCCAGCTGTTTCTATTCCCAAGGATAAAGGGGCGACATCCAACAGAAGAAGGTCTTGAATCTGCGAGGACTTGTCACCGGTGAGTATAGCGGCCTGAACGGCGGCACCATACGCTATGGCTTCGTCGGGGTTGATGGACTTGTTCAACTCTCGGCCATTGAAGAAATCCTGTGGGCAGGAAACAAATGTTTGCTAAATGTCATCCATCCAAAGGAATTGAAATTGAAAATGGAATATTTGTTTCCAATTTCTTGGTGTTAAAACGAAAATGTGAGCATAATGTGCTTCACAGAAGGGGGAGGGAGAGCTTGTTGGCGTTGGCCTTCATTTGGTCATGTTCTTTTCTGAGTACACCCCTTTGAATGAATGATTGCAATTACCTGCTGGTTTCTATTGCTCCTGATGAAAGTAACGAGGTACAGTAATGACAAGATCGTACCTGCAATAACCTTTACACCAATTAAAAGTAACAGGAGGTTGTACAGTAATGACAAGGTCGGACCTGCAGTAACCTCTGCATCAGATGAAAGTAATGGGAGGGTGTATATTAATGACAAGGTCGGACCTGCAGTAACCTCTGCACCAGATGAAAGTAACGGGAGTGTGTATATTAATGACAAGGCTGGACCTGCTGTAACCTCTGCACCAGATGAAAGTAACGGGAGGGTGTATATTAATGACAAGGTCGGACCTGCAGTAGTTTCTGCACCCTGGGGATGCGGGTGGAGCCGCCCACGATTACGACTTCGTGGATGTCGGTCTTATTCATGCGGGCGTCACTCAGCGCCTTTTCGACGGGCTCCAGAGTTCTCCTGAAGAGGTCACTGTTGAGTTCCTCGAACCTCGCTCGGGTGATGGTCGAGTAGAAGTCGATACCCTCGTGCAACGAGTCCACCTCTACGTTCGCCTTACGCCAACGTCACGTAACACATATTTACCATTAAGTTAACCAACATTGATAGGGTCCTTTTTGTAGAATATTCTGTTGTTTCCAAACCGTACCAAAGAACTTCGACAGTAGTAAATGATTATTTTATAGTCCTGAGAAAAACTGAAACATTTTGAAAGAGTTTATCTTCAAGCACTCCTCCGTGGGCTGTGTTGTGTATTTAACACAATATTATTTTGTGAAAGTTTGATAAAAGGGAGATATCCTTGGTAAAGACCTTTTTTTTAGATAGGCCTACCTTTGAAAGTAATCTGTGTTGGGCTGTATTGTGATTAGTTTAATAATAATCCCTGAAGGTGTACGGATGGTAAAAACACATAAGATATCCATATTTTAAAAATAAATGGCTCAGAAATAGAACTATAGCTACAAAATAAGTGGTCATTTCAACATGAACTGTACCTGCGTCGTGACGTAGTGAAACCCCACCCCTCCCCTTCCCTTCACCAACCTGCGTTGCGACGGAAAGAGTCCTCTTGGTACGCTCACACGCCGTCCTCAGCCTCCTCACCGCCTTCTTGTTGGATAGCAAGTCCTTCTTGAACTTCCGATTGAACTCAGCGGCGAAGTGCTGCACAAGGCGGGAGTCGAAATCCTCCCCTCCCAGGTGCGTGTTACCCGCGGTAGAGTTCACCTCGAAGACTCCGCCCGCAATGGTCAGGATGGAGACATCAAACGTACCCCCACCGAGGTCGAACACGAGGATGTGCTGCTCGTCTTTGTTCTGTAACAAGCTGTGTATTTTGAGAGGTAGCCTACAAGACGTGAGTTGACAGGCAACCCTCCATCCCCCAGTGAACTGAGAGGCAACCCTCCATCCCCCAGTGAACTGAGAGGTAACCCTACATCCCCCAGTGAACTGAGAGGTAACCCTACATCCCCCAGTGAACTGAGAGGCAACCCTCCATCACCCAGTGAACTGAGAAGTAACCCTCCATCCTCCAGTGAACTGAGAGGCAACCCTCCATTCCCCAGTGAACTGAGAGGTAACCCTCCATCCCCCAGTGAACTGAGAGGTAACCCTCCATCCCCCAGTGAACTGAGAGGTAACC